>QVNW01000054.1:0-50696 GCA_014825475.1 Pseudomyrmex flavicornis
GGATACGTATAGTGGTGCCCCACTCCCCCCCACTACTGTCGTGCAACACTAGTCATACTTGACAAAGTTCCGCCTCTAACTAGGAAATGGGATACCTCTCTTAATTTTATTTCGTGGAATTCTCTACCCCGGATTACAAAACTTAAGGAGAGAGCACTGTATTTGTTGATAGTCAATGATGGAGTGGGGAGCTAATAGGTGATGTGCGGGAAACAGACGAGTTTTCGTCCACTCTGAAAATATTCTGAAAATATTCTATTGAACAGAGTGTGATTGTTTCTTAATAATAATTCACGTTATACGTTTACTGTTATACTTTTTTTATATGTTTTTAATAATTATGTTTTTTAATTTAATATAAATCTTTTAGATAAAAAAATGTAATAGTTTCTTCTTATATTTATCTCATTCTTTGTATTCTTCTATTTTTCTATTCTTCTCGCAGTCATGTGCTTTACGGTCACTTTTGTACTTTTAGTTACTTTTGTCCTGTTAGTTGCTCGGTGGATTTCGAAGAAGACGAATTGAGTAGCGACGGCTTAGAAAGTGTAAAAAAAGCTTTTTGGCAAATGAACTACGGCACAATAATTGAAAACGAAAACCAAAGAAATATGCAAGGCGAAGTTGTTTACCGAAAACGCAATATCAGGCGATATACCTCAAATGGGTTTAACTCCCAATTCATGACAGAAATAAAGCGGTGGAGAAATGTGAGATCCAGTGATGTTGACATACTCAAAGACGCAGGAGAAAAAATCATCGAAGATACAGCTGAGGTAAAATTTATTCCTAAACAAAGTTCAAAATTTGCTGTTATGATTGTGATCACATGGTAACCACGTGGAGTAGTAAATACATTTTAAAGCGTTTCAAGCTGTAGTTAAAATATCGCTACAAGTTGAAATATTATTTTATTTTTATTTTATATATTATATATATTTGCAAAACGCTGAATTTTGCAGTCAATGATGCTTCGAAAAATTTGTAGCACTTTGTTCAATGAGAAAATATCGGAGCGTAATATCATCTGTTTTGCGCATGTCTTTTATAAAAAACCACCTACTCCACAGTCTTAGGACTTAGCTATCAGTGAGTATCCCGCACGCAACACTATCCCCACTTTGACCGTTTTCGTTTCCTTATGCACAGACCGAGGATATTCTCTCATTGAACATTGTACGTATGCAGTCTCAATCTAATAGTTGTTTTAAAATTCGTCGTCAGTACTGAAAGTTTATAGGTTTGTTTTTTTCGGCTATACTGCGTTTGGATACTCTACTGTCAGTATTACTGGAAATCTATAGCATGTGACGTGAGTTGTAGATTTTTAATACTGTCAGTGAATATCGAAACGCAGCCTGAGTTGCACTACATAGAACTATGATTGGTTTGTAAGTGCAAGGCTTAAGGACTTCTACAGACAAGATGCTTCAACGCACGAATAAAAGCGACGCAATAGCCAATCAATATGCTGCTTTTCCATAAGAGCAAACTGCTATGACTATTACGTTGTTCCTTGTTATACGCGTTTTTTTATTGCGTTCGGAGAGCGCGCTATATGCGCTGTTATTCTATTTTTTTCGCTTATTAGATTTAAAACAAAGAAAATGATGCAATAGTGCGTTCCTTGAGTGCAGCCTTTG
This sequence comes from Pseudomyrmex flavicornis, assembly GCA_014825475.1. Taxonomy (NCBI): domain Eukaryota; kingdom Metazoa; phylum Arthropoda; class Insecta; order Hymenoptera; family Formicidae; genus Pseudomyrmex; species Pseudomyrmex flavicornis. Next base: position 1,644 of record QVNW01000054.1, read on the forward strand.
TTTGCAGATGTCACATGGCTCCTGCAACAGGACGCGATAACTAGAAAATAACACGTGAGTCACACAGTGACCAATCAACATCTCGCTTTTCTATAGATACATAACTTCCGCTACGCGTAAAATGTTAAACTCGATCCAAGCGCGTTTTGCCGCGTGCCGGACGTTGCCGCGTTTTTTGTATGCAAAAGCCGCTAGAAAGTAGCGCTACAAATGATTCGAAACATAATTCCATCTTTATACTTTGTTTTTTTATGTTTCATTATATGTTTAACGCGCACTGTAACCAGCATCCATCTTATATGTTCTACATTCAATGAGGTTACGTTGATCACAGTTTTAGTTTATAAATCAATTTCTTGAAAAGTAGTTAGTATTTTATTAAAAATCAAGTAATAAGACAAAAATAAATTTATAAATAAGTCAACAAACTATTTTGTAATTCATAAGAACAATTATTTTATTATTTTAAAATTGAATAAAGATACAGTTATTCAACTTAGGACTGACCTTTATATTTAAATATGCCATGTTTCAATTATGCTATGCACATACTTGACAAGTTATTATTTTTAATTACAGTTGAAAAAATATTTATCTTATGATTCATTGTCAGTACCTTCAGACAATGTACAGCACAATGATAAGGGTTCCTATACAAAAACACAAGTTACATCTAGTTCTGATGATGAAGATAGTGTAAGAAACATGCAAAAGAAAAAAAAGAAGAAGCAGTTTAGAAAACAGAACAAAACCATTCCAAAAGAAATAGCTAATGACCGAAGGCTATTCAAGTTTTATATCAGACGGCATGGTTTATTTAGCAAATATGATGAAGGAATTAAACTAGATCATGGTATGTATTTGATTTGATTTATTTTGTTTTTTGTAGTTACCACATTATGTTTATATATTTAATGTACTTGTACATACAGAGCTGCAAAATGCAAACTTAGTGTCTCGGCTGAGCTAGCATCATAATGCCAGCATTTATATACTAAGCCACATGCTCATTTCAAAATTTTATATGCATTTTATATTTCTCAAAAAAAAGATAAACAGTTTTTGTCTAAGAAAATAAGTAATATACTCTTTTTGTAGAGAGCTGGTATTCCGTAACACCTGAAGAAATAGCAAAAAACATAGCAAAGAGATGTAGATGTGATACCATTATTGATGCATTTTGTGGTGCTGGCAGCAATAGTATTCAATTTGCATTTACATGTGAAAGAGGTAAATACATTGTTTCTATAAATATTTAGAGTAAATTTATCTGTTATTAACCTTTAGATGGCCGGCATTTTTTCATTAAAATAGCGTATTTTTTCTCAAAAATTCATGTATATTAATGACTTACACGTTGCGTGGAATTTCGAGGTTTGTATAAAGCCCCAAAAGGGGCTTTTACGGCCGTCTAAAGGTTAATTTATTTTGCTTTATAGTGATTGCAATAGACATTGATCCCAATAAAATTGAAAATGCTCGACATAATGCAAGAATTTATGGCGTGGAAGATAGAATAGAATTCATAATTGGAGACTTTATGAAGTTAGCACCATCTTTGGTCGCGGATGTTGTATTTTTAAGTCCACCTTGGGGCGGTCTTGATTACAAAAAACAAAAAGTATTTGATCTTGAAAGTATCTTGCCTTTTGTTGGCGGAAAAGGTGTTTTTGAAGCAGCTAGAAAAATAACCGATCACGTGGCATATTATTTGCCCAAGAATTCAGATCCTTTACAGGTAATTTTCATACTTGTAATCAAAAGATATATGTGTTTTATCTTATGTGAGTAGTCAAACACAAACAATATTGCAGATGACTATGTTAGCTGGACGGTACGGTGCAGTGGAAATTGAGCAAAATATATTTAATGGAAGATTTACAGCTTGTACAGCCTATTATGGTGAATTGGCGAGAATATAATTTAAAAGAAGAACAAAGAAGATTATACGATTGTTTTTTTTTTTTTTCATTTTAATTTTTAGTTAAGATTTTATCAGTATTCATAATGAAATCAGATTCCATAGTCTCTTTTTTACATCTCTGGTCAACCGAGACTTGGATTTTTATCTTACAATATACTTGAAAGAATAATGTAATTTTATAAACTTTTAGTTATTTTTTATTTAACATTTTATACTCTTATATAATTTTAATTATCAATAAATGTATTTCTTCATGAAAGAGAAAGAATAACATGGTTTAATAGTTCTTCTAACTTTCACAGCCTATACATCATACTATGATTTATTATTAGGAAATCAATAGATCTACAGTTTTAAGTGGAATCCAAACCACCATGATATTGCAGATTACAGCAGATAAACGATGATGGAGTCCCGACAAGTTCGATGAAAAGAAGATCGGCCGGAAAAAATCCTTGATGGATTCGAACTCGGGACATCCAGATTGATAGTCTTACGCTGAGGCTGCTAAACCATGTTAGCCAACCGAAAGAGTAAATATATAATGTGTACAGACTCAATAAACTTTTTATATTATTGAAAATATATTTTTCATGCAATTAAACAGGAAAAGTACAAAAAATAATAGTTATACGTATTTATCAATTGTATTTTTATATTGCAAAGTAAAAAAATGACCAATTATTTCACAAAATAGAAAATATTCGGAATATATAAGCCGGTCATAATCCATTCTTATATTCTACTTTAAGATGAAAGATATATATGTCGTTTTAAGTTGCTGTGATCTCGTCTAGCTACAGAGCATCTGAAGATGACCTTAAGACAATCTTAAATATAAAATTTGAGTATGAATGACTATAGTATATCATTTTTGAAGGTTATTTCAGGAACACAATTTTCGTTACATATTTAAAGCTAGATTTACAAAAAGTAAAAAAAAGTCGTGATTAAAACATAGTTAATATTAAAATAAAAATTATCCTGATATTAAAAAAGATATTATTGACTAGATCATTTTATTTTTGTCTATCTTTCTCGTTCTTTACATCACTATAAAGTCTGTGACATCAAGTTTTTATTTGTTTTCAATAATATTAAAGTTATTTTATGAGTTCCTGACAATTAAATGTGATCATTTACATAATTTCACGAATCAACATCGATGTTCGTCACATTTGTTTCTTCAATATCACTGTTTATCACGCTCGTTTCTTCAACGTCAATCGTACTCATGTTTCTCTCTTCAGGTTCTGCAGGTATTGTTATACCACCAGTGTCTATACTTTCCTCTTCTTCTCTAGGAATTTTTAGAAAGCAGTGCATTGTTTCGTCATCTTCTTGTTCAATTGTAGAATCAGGTCTGTGCAAACTATCTCTTGTAGACAATGAACTCTCGAGATGTTTGGATGGAATTTGTATCGTGATTGTTTGTGAAGTACCATCAGCTGATGTCGAGGAAGACATCAAATTAGCTTCTAACGTATCTCCGTCTCTCGAAAAGGCACCTAAGCAACTATAAACCAATTGTGCTGCTGCAATATTACCAGGAAAGACTTCGACGTTCTCGCTATCTGTAATGTAAAGAAAATTTAAATGAAGGATGTGTGTGTATTTCATATAGAAAATAAAATGCAATACAATTTAAGAAATTTTAATATCATCACCTTTTTTTTGCATATTTGGTTTTATTAAACCTTTTTCATGATCTTTTGCATGTTGGATATAACTTTCATTTTTCACCGTTTTAAAAGAACACAGTTCACACGTAAATAAACCAGACAATAGAGGATGCCTTGATTTTAAATGATTTTTATAACTACTACTTTGAATTGCAGTATATGAACAATGAGGGCATTTATAGGGTCGAAATCCTGTAGCGGAACATTGTCATTAAGCTCTTAATAGTTTATACAATTTCAATATAATAAAAGAATGCTTACCTGTGTGTTGCATAATATGTCGTCGTAAGGTGTTATGATCTCCAGTTTTATATTCGCAGATCTCACAACTAAAAGGCTTATCTCCCGTATGTTGACGAAAATGCATTTGTAGCATTGCCTTTCTAGCGCTGGCATGGCCACAAACATTACAAACGTACGGACGTAATTTCGAATGTACCGCTTGAATGTGATTTTTCAAAGATTTCGAGTTTGCATAAATTTTACCGCACATTTCGCATTTTTTGGAAGTGTACCATCGAGTCACATCTAGCGCTTTGCGATCTAAATGCATCACACGATGATTGCGCAATTGGCTAGATTGTTTAAAACATTTACCACAATCTGGACATGCGTATTCACGGGTCTCACTGTGCACTCTCATATGTGTCAAGAGTTTGACCATAGTCGCGCTTTTGTAGGCTTTGCATATTTTACAAGTGAATAAACCTATGTCTATAAAAATACAAATAGTTACACATATAAATTCTTTCTTATCACTATTTACATAGTAATAATTTGCTTTGTATCTAATTTACAAACCAATTTCATGCTTCTTCCATAAATGTAAGCTACATTGACGCCACTTTGTAAATTTCACGTCACGACATACAGTACACTTGAATTTTGTCACACTATCAATGTCTGCGTGACAAAGAATATGTTGCTGCATAACTTCTTCCGAGGGAAACTTATAAGGGCAGCCCTGATACGAACACCTTAAAAGTTATATATTATTAAAGTGGCAATAAATAAGTTTATAAAACATTTCTTGTTATTACATACTTCACATTTCTTTCTGTTAATTCTATTATTTTCCTGTTGCGCATATATTCCGAGCTTAGAGTTTTTGGAATTTTTACAGAACGTTCTGTCTGGTTATTTTCGATATGTTGATCCATATGTTGAATAAGTAAGTCAGGATTTGTTAGATCGTTTGTCAAATTTTCCTTTCCAGCTTCGTCACTTGCAATGTCTGTTAATTGATGATCCTAGAAAAAAATTATATTATGTATATTTTATCATACTGCGCACACAAAAATATACATTTTAGGCTACATTTCAGAGAATTAAAGTCATCAAAGTAGTCACATTAATCATATGTTCTTTGCAATCTTCAGAGGAAGGGAAGCAGGTGGAACAATCTGCGCACATATAAACTACTCTTAGTTCATCCATGTTTTTAGGTTCTTCAGTTGACTATACATAAAAAAGTAAACGAATTTATACTTTTTATGTTCTAAATCACAGATTGATTTTAAAGTATAGTTATTTTACAAAATTATGGGTTATATAATTCAAGTCTACATCGTTACCTCAATATCCACAGTTGAATTTAAATGTATTTTTTGAATGTGATCTAGTAATTGTATCTTGTCTTGATGTATATAAGTACACATCTTGCACTTGAATGCAGTCACAACTTCCATGAAATCATCAATATTAACATTATTATCAATATTAACATTATTTTGTACAAGATTTTTTCCTTGCTCATCTGCAACAACTTCATATTGTTCCTCAGAATGCCCATGTGCGTTTGGCATTATCATACTTTCATTGTTGATAAATTCATCGCTACAATTTTCAATATCTTTTGATACTAATAGTGTATTTTCATCACAACCCATTTGTTCTAGAAACTGACTGGTATCTAGTTCGTGAAGAAGCCCATTTTGAAACGCATATACTTGTCCATTTAAATAAACTAAAGAAACTGGTTCTTCTTCCTTTTCCAGGTCATTTTCTTTGACAATGTTGACTGTATTTGATTCTTCTTTAGAATCTGTTGAATATGGTGTAATTTTGTAAATATATTGTGAGCCATTTATGTCATAACTCAAATAAGACACATCTATATTTGCTTCTTCAGTCATTGTTAATAAAACACTTGCAGAGTAATTCAGATAAAAATTTAACAAAGCTTTTAAATTCCTAGTTGTTTACTCCAGTTCATAGTACCTGCAATATAAATACATTTAAAATTAATAGATAGTAGGAAAAAAAGAAAGAAAAGGAAGGGAGATGCTAGATATATATTTTTTATATGGTTTACAAAAATTATTTTGTTTGTATTAATAAAATATTTTATAATTACTCAAAAAACATTAATATCAAAGGCGTGAGAATGCAACAAGTACAATAATTAAATATTCGAGTGATTCACTGAAATTTAAATGTATCTCACATTATATATATATATACATACATACATATATATATATATATATATACACAAAGAATGAGGTTATTTCAATGATTTGTCAATGAGATAAGTGGATAATAATTAAGCTCGAAGTAATTCGAGTATCTCTAGCAGATTCACTTCTATGCAATGATACTTGTAAAAATAGTAAAAGACAAGTTATTCGAAAATATTCGAATTCGAAATTATATTTGGCGAAGCACGCATACGGGCGTCTGGTTCGAGACTTCCAAATATTTTCATTCGCAAAGTAGCGGATAAAGGTCGCCGGTAAAGCGATGGATAAGAAATTTCACTTACAGGCGGTAGAGACTATTTCAAGTGATGTACAAGGATATAGTGAAAAATAATGTCAACGTCAAATTTCAGTACATTATGTTAGATCTAAGACATTCTGCCATGTTGCATCACGTGAGCGATGCACAATCGCATGTTTCTACCGGTATCTTTGTACCAAGTTTACGTATGTTACGATATAGGGTATGTTGTTTAAATAATATCAAGCTATTTTCTAAAATATTTTTTTCAATAACACAAAGAAGAGAGTTGTCTTATACATCCAAATTAAAATGTATGTTTATATTAAATTATTAAGATTATGAGAAAAATTCAAGAGACAGAATTCAAGGAAAAAATGAAAAAAGAAAAATAATGAGAAAATAATTCAGATTCCTTGATTAACAAATCTTTTATTCTATAGTAAACATTTTCAATTTAGTTATATATACATATAAATAATATATATAAATATTAAACAGAATATATAATCTTATGTATTTATAACAAATGTTCTTAATTTACAATTGCATATCACATCTTGTCTAAATTATACATGCGTTTAGGTGTTCTTTCTGCATTTTGTCTAGCAAGTTCAGGAAAGTATTGCGAGTTATATTTCTGTTTTATAGTAGGTTTCGGAGTCTCTGGTATAACACACACTGGCTCTCCTCTTACTTTGGCCAACAGAGCTTCAGTCCTCAGCTTTTCACTTTGCTCTCTAAGCATTCTCTCTGCTCTTAATTTTTCTATATTTGTGTTATTCTGGCTCTTAGCTTCTTTCTTCTCAGATTCTTTGCTTCTTTTATGCTTATGTTTTTTGTCTTTCCTAAGTTTTTTATGTGTATGGTGACTTTCTTCCGAATGAGAAGTATCAGAGTCATAATGTTTTCCAACACTTTCAGTCTTTATTTTTGAACAATCTTCCACAGGTTTAGAATGCATAATATTAAGATACCTTTTCATATCAACCATTGGATCATCTAAAACCTTTTTCCTTATTCCTATCTCTATATCTTTCTCTGTATCTGTTAATCTCTTTGGTAATTCTTCGTACCAATTCTTTTTTCCAGTTGCTTCATTAGTATTTTGGCCTAAATATGTCAGATATCCAATTTGTTTTTCATATTTCTCTTTTTCTTCTTTCTTTTCTCTTTCATGTTCCTCATTTGGTCTGTTATAATCAATCTTGCCTTCTTCAAGTTCAGCAAAAAAATTTACATGATCTAATTTTTTGCTGGTGTTGTCAGTCTCAGCACGACCATCGTATTTGGACCTTGCCTGATGTCTTAATATATTTATTCTCGTTTCTGTTTCCTGATAAACAAAATATAAACAATATGTCAAATTAGCAAAAAAACTGATAGGTAAAATATTCTCATAAATAACTGAAATAAAATTTACTACATACAGCTTTTTGAATTCGAGATTGTTTGATTTTTTCTTCTTCTGCGGCATTTGCTTCATCCCGACGTACACGAGCAATATTCGCTTTCGTTCGAACATGCCAACTGAGAAAAAAACAAAATATTTAAGTGATTGGACACTCCAAATGCAAAAGACATGATCTGTAAATAATTCATACCTTTTATGTGGTAAGATATTCATTGTCAACGTGTAGATCCACTACAAAGCAATTCAATACAGCAAAATCGTATTTTTGATTTTAAAAGCTTATAACTGTCACTATATTCAAAATAACTGGAACAAGTCACATAGGTTGTAAAATACTTATGAATTGTTTGAAATATTACATTTGAAATATTGCATAAGTGCGTCAGTACATTACAACCTCCCAAAACGTGTACATCGGGACTGACCAAAATGTCCTCTTTTCCAGTTCCCGTTTGCCTTCATTCTTTAACTCACGCATGCGCAAAGATTTACCGCACAGCTATTAGGTTTATACCAATCGAGCATGATTGGCTCTTACTTTTAAGATCAACAAATTATCGTTGACAAGACGACTACTCAACAATTGGTCTTCTGAACGCGGCCATTGGTTATTGTCCTTACGCCCGTTTTCACTATCTCCGATTAACTTAATCGGCTCGATTATTCCATTGAAATTGCCAGTCGCATTAATCGTTTAGCAGAATAGACTAACCACGATTGATACTTAATTGCCGATTAAGTTAATCGGAGATGGTAAAAACGAGCGTTAAAGTTATAAAAACATACTGCAATCTAGGACTTTATTTTTTTACAGTTGGCAGCTCTTATAATAAGCAATTGCTCAACATGCTCAAACCAGTAAACTGAGAAATACAATCTTCACATATTTCTATTTTAACCGGCAACTATCGAGGTTAGTTGCACGTGTTACTGCAATTTTTTATTACAGTTCATTCTCTCAAGAGGTAAGGAAATATACATAAATTTTATATTTGTGAATATTTCATATTTGTGAAAATAATATATTTAGTAAGATATAATCATTTGCATATTTACTTTACATTTTCTCTCATGTAATAATTGCAAGAACAAATTTACATGTGTTGAATATATTTTTATAGAGACATAATTTTTCACCATGGCAGCAGCAATGCCAATAAATCCTAAACCATTCTTAAATGGATTGACTGGTAAACCAGTAATGGTCAAATTAAAGTGGGGACATGAATATAAAGGATATCTAGTGTCTGTAGACACTTATATGAACTTACAACTTGCAAACACAGAGGAGCATGTTGATGGCACTTGTACAGGAAATCTTGGAGAAGTCTTAATTAGGTGTAACAATGTTATGTATATCAGAGGAGTGGAGGAATCAGATGAAGAGGGTGAAATGAAAGATTAATTTTACTTCCGTTTCCAAACTTAAGTTGTGTTTAAAGTATATAAAAAATAAGTATTAACTGTAATAACTTTCATTAAACATTTATTGTAATAAACATTTACTATGAACTAACAGATTGAGCAACAATACCTCAAATACAAATTTGATGTATACAAGTACAAATAAAATGTGATGTATATATATATATATATTACAAGTTTATATTACTTTTGGAACATTAGTTACTATAGGTTTTGGTCTTGATTTGAACAATAGTTTCTTTCTCACAACAGCTTTCACATTATATTCTGTTTTTATAGTGTCTTTTTCTGTTTCACTTTCTGTCTTGTCATTGTGCTTTTCTAACACAACCAAAGGTTTATCAAGTACCACTTCTTTTCCATGTAATACATGTATCCCAATAATTAAGATAGGCACTCCAGCTTTTGTAAAATGAAGATCGCCAACTAATTGAGCATTTGGATCTTCCACTTTTTCAAAATTTAAGTTACCTTGAAGATCTATAATGGCCCAGTCTTCTATGATTCCATCTCTAAAATATAATCGCAAAACTATATTGTAATAAGTCAGACTTTAGTAAATTAAAGAAACATAAGCTTACAAATATATATATATATATATATATATATATAAAAACTTCACCTTTTGATTGGTATAATCATTTTCGTGAAATTAGATAAAAGTAACCACTATAACCAGCTAGTCAACTTATTTTCACGCTATAATAAAGATAATAAAAGACTCGTTCCACGTGAAAAACTTTTAGTCGCAACTATAAGCGATTCAAATAATTACTAGTACTTTGTAGTATGTGTGCCTGCTTACACATGCTTACATTAGTCACCAGAATACTGGCAGAGAGAAGTCTGAGAGCGGCCAGGCCCATAAGAGAATGTGTAATCGCTTTGCCGCCCGTAAGTCAGCGCAATGTCCACGGATAGTGCACATTAGCAACTACGTAAAGATGTCCACGAGCAACTTGTCGGTGAGTACGCCACAAGTGGATATGGTTCTATTCCGTGCTATGTCTACAAAGTGCTGTTCTATTCTGTGCACAAGCAAAAAAATTAAAAAAAAAGGGAGAAAAAATTGAAATTTTATTTTCAAACATATATATGCATATATATATATATATATAAGCATATTTCTGCACAACATCCTGCAAACGGCTCTTATAACCGAATTTCATTTCATTTCTTAGTTTAAAAATTATCTTTTTTTCAAACATGACACTTTACCTTTACTCGTACAAAGTTACACATGTGTACATGCGTGTGCTATATTTTTTAACCACACCATAAGCAGTAAATATTACTGCGTATGACAGTCCGCAGTCAATGCAAAGTAGGAATATCAAAATGTGAATATTTGTTACTCCTAGAGCTCGACAAGACGCGTCTAACCATATCGTATTTACGCGAGCAAAAAACATCGTTAGTTTTGGCAACAAAATTTTGAACAAATATGCATCGACTGTAGTATTTACACAGATAAAACTATAAATATAAATTCATCTGCTCTTGTTCTCAAGCATGTGATTGATTTTCAAATCATCATATAGACATTTCTCTGAGATTCACACATATATTTCAAAATAAGATTTGTTTTCGGTTACAAATGTCATTTTATAAATTTGTTAATTTTATGTACACAGAGAATCAGATTTTTAATTAAATTCTTCAAATCGAAGGCGCACAAATTCCGACATGGCTTGGGTATTAAAAATATTTAATACACTGATATAAAAAATATAAAAATTATTTTCGATGCGTCACAAAATGATTTTGGACAACAGATTAGTTTATATAAAATTAGTAGTTGCGATTGTTCTTTTGCGTGACGAAAAATCAAGTAGTAGATTGGCGAGTTTTTAATTGGTAGATATATAATAATTCCCTTTTTTCTTAAAATTTAATAATTCGGAATATAATTTGGGAATAATTACATATAACGCGTACATAAATATATACATTAGTTGTTTATACTTAATATAATAAGTATATATATATATATCTTAATTTTATATAATAAGTATATATATATATATCTTAACTTTGATTACATCTAATTGATGCACCAATTGAAAATTAGGCGTTGAAGCGTATGGAAAAGCGCTAAGGCAATATACATGTGTGTTTACATGTGTGCGTTGTGTTATGTGTATATATAATTTATATTTACAAAAATTCTATATATGTATATGACATATTTTCTAGGAATAGTAAAAAATATTTGAGGAAGATAATCAACGCAGTGATTAGAAAGCGATATACTTTTGTTCATGCTAAAATCTGGACAATTATGCTATCCGATCTATAAAAAAAATATGAGTATCTTTAACTCTTCGTCCAAAATATCTTTCCGAGAAATAAAATAAAATCTTTACTAAACAATGCAATGAACTCATTCTACTTAAGTGTATGGAAAATTGTAGTTTTTATCTTTATTATTTTCACAGTTTTTATTTCTATATGACAGTCTATTTAATTGTTCCGATTTGTTTCTATATATTAGATAGAAGCGTACTTGAAATCTTAGCGGGGATATAAATCATGACAAAGATAAATCTTGTCACGGTAAGATGAAATATAATAAGCGTATCGAACTCTTTTAAATATTTAACATAATTACGAAATGCAAATTACAAAGAAGACCGGTTATAGCTTTAACAAACTATCTAGCGGACGGATAGAATTTTACGAAAGCGAGAAGTTTCGTAAAAGTTTAGGAATATATATATATAATTTATGATCTCTACATATATATTTTTATTTAGTATACTTTTGCGTATGTGAGAACGATCTAGAATAGCATAACAATAATATTATATTCTTTGTGCTGCTTTAAGAGTAGTAATGCTTTAAAGTGATAGTCGTAAAAATTCGTTTTAATTTTCTGACTATATTTATCGATTATTCTATATAACACAAGAAGTTTGATTACAAGCTAGAAAAGTTTTATAAGTTTTTCGAGAAAGAACATTAAAAATCAATTAGTTTTGCATTGATATTGTGTAAAGTAAAACAAGAAAGAAAGAGAAAAAGAGAGCGAGTAGATGTAAATATGCACTTTTAGATGGACTTTTATCCACGTTAACGATTATGCACGGAAAATTAATAATAGATAATGATTACATAAATATTGATATATTTACAAGAATGTAACATTAAAATGCGTTTAATTATATTCCTATTACGATAGTTTCGTTGACTTTATATGAAAAATTTGTGTATGTACAATTACACCAACATCAATATGAAATGTCGATGTATCATATCACTTTATGTGAACAACCAACAGCGCTATTTCGAATATTATGCGAGACCTAACATTTAACATTTGGTATCAATAACTTTTACTCTTCTTTCAACTTATATAATAATACACAAGCTATGTGTAAGATTTTCGCACTTAAAGACAGAACCGATATGTTTAAAAGATACTGCAGAATTAAGATCTTGCGTTATATCTTAAGAAAAAAAAACAACTGTGTAACAACTGAAATAAATGTGTTACTTTGTATATTATTTCATAATTTGCAACTTGTAATCATACTTGTTTTTTGTTTCAATAGTTTATACAAGATATTTATAATACACTATTTTTTCAAACAAGATGCTTTTGTACGTCATACATTTTTATGTACATATAATTTAATCTTTATGATACACAATTAAAAACACAATTTACACTTGACACGATTTTATTAACATTTTTGCAGAGTCTTGTCGAACTTCTCGGAGAGATATTAAATGATAAAGCGACAGAACAATTATATATCAATTACTTTCTAAGTTGCTATTTATTATTTAGAACAAATTTTCAACTGAATGCAGCACCATATTGATACAAACTGCAAATTGAAGACCTTCACTTATCCAAAGTTGACATAGAGGCAAGCATTTGATAATTATATAAAAACTAATTAGTGAGTTATAACACAGAATATAGTCATACATATATTCTGTGCCAACTTTTTTTACCTCTTACAATGTTTTATGTTATTTATTTGTATATGCAAATAAATTTGTGATGCATAGTTTTATCACTGTGCACTAGTGCTTATAATATTGTGTGCTGCATTGAGCTGATATATTCTACATGTATACGTGCACTTTATGCACATTAAAAATATTGTAACAATAATATAAAATATCAATCGAAAGTAAGTACTAAAGTTGGCCGGCAACGTAATAATGGTAAGTCGTAACGATTTGCTGACTTAGTTGAAAAGTAGATAACTTTCCGACTATATTAACAAGAAATATGCGCAAAAAAAAGTTAGTCAAAATATTACATACATATATATATATATATACACATACACACATATATGTAGTATATACGTGTGTATTATATATATATATGTATCATAGTAGATGGGTATATGTAGATTTTTGTGACTGACTATATATATCATAAATCCCTTAACAATTGTTTTATCACATGTATTTTTGAAAATAACTCGTTATGTAAAAATATACGATCGTACATCATATTTCAAATAAATTTTCTCGCTATTTTCATAAGATCTCTCTTTGAATATTTCTTATAAAACTGTAGCAGTTTTGAAGAGTAATCATCTAGTAACTGTTGTTAAGGTATTTACGATATCTAATACATAGTACTTTCTCATTCTATATCTTTCTCTAACGTCTTCCAAATATCGACAGCATTGAGCATTAGATTATCGTCACACTTTGTGATATCTGTGAAATGCGCGTGATGAAGATCGATTGCCGTCGTTATTACGTGGAAGACTACGTCGAGATATCACTGCGGATTTTTATTATTGATGTAAACTCACACACGAAACACAAAAATAAATTATAGTTTCCTTTGCATCACAATTCAATCCGTTCAGCACTGACTGTGCAGACTTGAAAATTACCCTGAGTTCATTGTTTTCACACGTACCAAGGAAGTCTTTTTTTGGTGTACCCAATACATCGTTGGAAGAAGATGAGCGATTATAAGTTGACATAAGCGATCAATATATAATCGTTGATTTTATTCACCTTTATCGCATTTTTTCTACGTTGAATAACGTAACTAAACTTTATAAGTTTCATCGATATACTTCTTCGGAACGTTGCTCTCCGACGTGATTTTAGGAACATCTCTTTCAGGACTAGGACTGGGACTAGGCGAGGAACTCGGTGACCTTGAGCTACTAGAACTAGATTTTGAGCGTTGGTTTTGCTCCAATTGAGTCTTGTAATCGTACAAAGGACCGCGAATAATTTTCAGCGTGGACTCTAATTCGTAGGCTCGATTCTTCAACGAATTGTACTCGTCGATGTTAAGACCGACTTTACGCGCTCTTCTGTAAAGCACTATGAGCCGACGCCTGTTCAGAACGTCCGGCAGCATATATTCCTGTGCAAATATGTAACAAAAAACAATTAATCGAATTATGTTCAAGTTTATAATATCTATTATGTTAATTTATTTTAATAATACCTGTCTGGTAACGAGGTAATAAATAAACCACATTATAGTAGTGCCGTAAGTGACGAAATAAGTGACGGGCTCCATTATGTCCCATGAGTATTCCCACCAAGTTAGCCTGGCTAATGCGCCGAATTGGATAGACATCATGACTAGAAATGTCCAGACAAAGACATTCGCTCTCTTGTAAGAGGCATTTTGTATTTCTTGTAATTTCTGAAACAATTAAGTAAAATATAAGTCTTGCTCAAACTCTAACTCAATTTTTTCTACTTTCTTCCTTCGTTTTCATTATATTATTCCGATAGTTTTTTTTTCTTCAAAGAAGATTGGTACCCTCTACCATTCAGATAAGAAAACAAGAGATAAAAAATATAATAATATATAGTAGAGAGTAAAAGAAAGACAGAAAAATCAAGAACGGAGAAGTAAAAAGTGGAACATTTATCTTGCTTCATTATTTCACAGCAATAGGAAAAAAAAGAAGAAGCAAGAAACATTTTATAGAAAAAAAATTCTCTTCGCGTTACATAATAAGCGAACACAGTGAGCGCAGTGCGCGCACAAAGATGGGATTAGAAAAGTATCGCTGCTCTTGTGTTCGGTCACGTGTGCGAAGTACACGACACGAGTGTGCTAATTAGAACACTAAAGAATATCGCAATTAAGAAGACTCTTAACGCTACGGACGCTTGGACGTAGTGAGAGAAAATGAACAATAGACGAGTATGTTTAAAGAGTGACTAACGCGCGTTAGAAAGCCAAGTCGTGCGTGCGCTTAATTACCATCAAATAAAGTAGTAAATCTAATTATTATTTGAAATCTTTATGCTGCCAACATTACATGTAATCTGCAAATATGTGGCAATTTAAATAATATAAAGTTGGACAATTATTTTAAAAATTTTACCTGCTCCATAGGTGCCAGTTGTAACCTGATATTTTCGAGCTCTGCGATAACTGATCTTTCCATGTCGACGTGATATTCTCGCACGTGGAACGCTTCGTACAACTGTCCGACGAGTGCTCGTACGTCTCCAAGCTTTTGCAAATCTTCCTGCAAAACGTGCGAAACGCACGTTCAATACTTGTAAGACATGTTTTAGAATAAGTAAAATATCTACGTGAGCCAAACAATATCGATAAAAAACAATTCATGAAGAAGATAAAACAAAACAAAGGAAACTATTATATACAAGAAGGTTGTTAATACATCAAGGTAAAATTTTTAATTCAAAATACACACCAGATGTTTACTGGCATTCAGTACACGATATAAATAGATACATATATAAATCACTACGATTAATTGAAACATCAACACGCATCTCTTACAATCAAACGTGAAAATATAAAGCGGATGGAAGACACATGTGCGTTATGTGATAACTCACTGTCGTGCACCTTTCTTGCAGTGGCGGCGAGACAATGAATTCGTTATCGTTTATTATTAATTTAAATTCTTCCTCTAGAAGAGATTCTATTGTGTTACTGGAAGCTATCCTCACACCATCTAAAAAACAACGATTTGATCTTTCATTTGCTATTTAAAAAGCTATACTTTATTAATTAGTATTATAAAAAAATAATTTATAAACATTTGCCTCACCTAGCGATGTTATGCACGCTCGATCGATACCACGATCTTCCGCTTTCAACATGTCTAAAAAATTTCCGACTGTGTGTGTTATCGGTTTCATAGTGAACGAGCAATATTCTCTTCTCGAGGGAAGAGGTACTGTAATCCTGGGAAGTCCTTGGTGATATACCACGGTGACATCCGAACCTGCATTCATACGTTGTTTTTATTTCATATGCTACGGTTGTAAAAATACGAAGAAACGATTGATTTCTAGGTTTTGTAAATAAATTTTATGGCTTATAATTTTTATTGCTCTTTCCGTTGATAAATAATTTTTATCTTTATAACGATGCAGTAAGAAGATACGCAGTTAATGTGCTCGTAAACCTAAGTTTTTTTTACTCGTATATGTGTGTGTGCGTGAGCGTGCGTGCGTGCGTGTGTGTGTGTGTGTAGGTAGTGATTCTTTTTATTATAGTTTCTAAATTCGTTTGCACATCAAGTGCTCTCAATTACTCGTTTTGTGAGGATATCTCGACTAACAAAAACGTAATACGGATAATGCGTGAGAAAAGTAGGCGTGCGTAAGTACGCGTACAATTATATCGCAGATATTGCGTACATGTACTCGTTAAAACTTTGAATGAGAAATGTCGAGATCAGGTACTGCGTAAGTAAAGTACATGCTGACACAATGAGCTTAAAAATTTATGATATCAAAAGTATCAAATATCTTTTAATTAAAACATAACATGGTATTAAATTTGGCGTAATATTTAACAGTGTTATAACACAGAACCAGTTTCGATGTAGATATAATTAAGTTGCTAGTTATTAATTAATCAATATCGTGTTTTAGAGAGAGAGAGAGAGAGAGAGAGGAAGGATTATTTAATTTTATTAAATAATATATTTAAAAAGAGAATATCATAAAATTAAAAAAAACTTGATTGTGTATAACTACAATTACAACGTAGTCAGAACGGAACGTTCTGACGAGGAAACAGAAAATATGCGAAAACATGCGCAATTATAAAACTAAGCATTAAAACATTAGTTACACGCTACATATTTGTTTCGTCATCATTTTATATTACATAAAATTACATTTATAACAAGGAAGAGGAAAGATATGAAAATTCTGGAAAATATTCGATCATAATGACACAAATATTAATGAAGCTTTTATTTTGTTTTCTAATCAATTTATTTGACTTCTGGTGAGTAATACGTTGCGTATTAAATCATATGTTACATATTAAGTTACAAAATATTATATCATTCAGATACGCAAGTTCTATGTTAAAATCGATCAAATTGTTACGAAGATTGGGTTTAATGTATTCTTTATACTTGCCGCATAAACATATGAAAATATATATTTATTTTTAAATAATTAGAAAAGAGAGAAAGAGGATCTGTATGGAATCGGCAAAGTGCAGTTTTCGCGACTTCGTTCGCGTGATAATCGCGCAATCGAGAGCTCTAGACTGTATTAACCTGGTTACGAGCCGTTGATATGAAAAAGGTATTAGAGTGTGGAGAACGGAATGAGACGACGGGGATCTTTCCGCTGTAAGCAGAACGGAACCGTTAATCCGCTTGCGCTAACAATCTTTGAAAATGTATCTTCAAGCGCGCGTCATAAGCCGCTAGGCAGTTTTTCAAAGTTTGTCATGTGTGTGTGTGTTGATACAATATAATAGTAAAAAAATAATTTTGTAAAAATCTTTCTCACACTTAGAATATATATTAAAAAAAAATAATAATAAATGCTGCAGATAAAATTTTATGATGGAAACATGAATTTCTCATATTTGATATTGCTACAATGCAACGACGCGAGAAATTGACGTGTATGGCAGGTGGATTGATTGGCGGAAGAATTTATGCTGCCGATCGAATTGTTAACGTATCCTCTGTAAATGACCCAGGTGCGTTATTTGCGTTCATGTAAATCTGAGTAACAATCAACTAATAGCTTGAAAATGACTTATTATTAAAGCGCTTGTTTGTCCAAACATTTGCTACGTAATTACACTCTGAACAAATAATTAATATAAAACCTGACAAATAATTTTTTTTTAACAAATAAGTTACGTTTACTTTGCTATTAACAAGTGAAACAACATGTTAATTGTATATATAAAATTGTATATATCTACATGCATTATTATCCACATATGTGCACAATCGAAATCGTCCCCTTCTCGAGGAAACTGGGAGATAATCGGTGATCGTTTGTCATCGAGAGTTCTCGTCTCGAAAGGGAAACGACGGTGGCAGGGATCATAAATTGCTCGATCAGTCAAGATGCGATCATCCGAAGATCTCTCTCGATAACGATTACGATGTGTAACTCGGAGGGGAAAAAAATTTGATGTCGCGATAATCGCGTGTTTCAGGCAACGTCCGACAATTAGTACGCCCCCACGCACATGACGGATGGTACGCACGGTTGATGTGCATCGTGTAGGCGTAATAGGTTGGCATACAGGTGGAAGTGGCAAGAAATCTACCACCACCTCTGAATGTGCGTCTACCTCCCTTCTTCCATCATCCTTGTAAATTCCGCGAGACGGTAAAGTTTTCTGTGCCGCTTCAGTCTATCGTAAGAACCTATTCAATTAATAAGTGACGTGATCGTAAAGTTAATCCTAACGTGATCGGTTTTTTTTTTTCTATGACAAACCGTACTGTACCTCCGAACGTACTCGAGCTTCCCTCTGAGAATCAATCTCGCCTATTCTACGGAGATGAACGGTTGAGAATCACGGAGAGAAGTCTCTGAGGATATAGTAGGTGGATATTGATGAGACGGTCAGATTTGACCGCCTCTCGGCTTTCTCAAGGAACCATCGTCTTTAACACCTAGTAATCGCATGAGGATCACCCGGATTTCTCGAGTTGGGTTATAAATTGAAAGATTGAACGGAAGGAAGGTAGGAGAGAGTACATATTAATTGATTGACTTCTCTACACTTCGTGTGGAAGATGCTTCGAACAAGATATAGATTTCTCTCATTTCTTTTGTACTTTTCAAGTTAAATATAGCTGCTTGTGGATATAGGTTTGGTGCATTATTAAATTAGTTATAGCTGCTTTTGTGAAATCTAGTTTAGTTGAAGTATTACACGCTCCGAATATTTTGATTATAGACAGACCAAACACGTGCACGATTAACACAACAAAACATGTATTTAACTTTTGATTTTTGCAAATATAGACTAAACTTGTTGTGCCATAATATAGAAATCAAATAATTTCATAAATATTAAAATAATTAGTATTCTGTCCTTATATTATTTAAATATTAGCCATAGCTGCACTACAAGCTTATATACAACTGTTTTATATACTTTATATGAGCATATCGTCATACATACAAGTTTTATTACATATATTTTATTTAATTTTAAAACATTCTTGTAAGTATTGCGTAAAGATGAAAAATTATAAGAAAGTTCTTTGAACGCGTTCTTCTTTATGAATTTTTAAATTACGTTCAGTTTTCAAATTGTAACCAAATAGCGAAGAAATTTACGCATCGATGATCAGCTAGAAAGTTTTTGAAATATTAACACGTAATGAAATATTTTACTGGGATGGACGACGAAAGAGGATATTCTTGTGTAATTAATAAGCGTCGTGTGAGTGAAATTTATTTCTATTATTAAGAATACACAAAATTATTTATTTTTCCATTTCAATGTATGAAATAAAAACTTATAGAGTAACCAAAACTTACCAGTATTTATGTATTTATAATCTTGGTATGTTGGTCTCTCACTTCCTATTGAAATAAAAATTACACCGTTTTCTAGTTTATCAAATGTAAGTGTAAATGGTGCTTAAAATATTTAAATGATATCAATTTTAAAAATATATACGTGTAATTCTCGCTAATAATATGTATTCCACTTCAATTATAACATAATATTAAAAACTCTGACATTTATATTCTTAATTTAATCTATATTAATAAATAACATGTATAAAATTGAATATAGAGTATTTTGTAAAAATATAAAATTTTACTTCTTTCCTCGTAATTCAATTTTTCGCTTTTTATTATGTACGTAACTGTTCTCCATTTTTAATATTTTATAACAAAAAGTACATATATTTTTAATAGTGCAAGTGTGTGTATGTGTACTTTACTTGAAAGCTTGTCTTATCGTATAAAATGAACGAGATGTTATGTAAACAGATATCAGGTTTTCGTAACACAAATGTTCATCGATTAAAATACTTATCTGAAATACTATACTCGCCCATGTGTATCACATATGTAGTACACATAATACTATACAAGTAAAAATGTTTTTTCAGATACTTGCTAATGCACACACACATATAAATAATTTTATTGTTTAACAAAAATATTGCACCATCACTATTTTATATATTTTTCCATGTAAATAAATATAAACAAAAAGTTATTATAATATTAAAGCTTGTAAACTTTGCAAAAGTTCTCTAAGAAATAAAGTGAAAGCATCGTTTGTATGTATATTATAACTCGAGCGGAAAGGCATTTCGTTACTAAAGATCTGTTTTTCTATCTTGCCTATTTTATCCTTATATTTTATTTATATAATTATCAATCAAGCATTGTTTGTCAAGACTCGTTAGATAGCACTACTAGTATTTACATAGCTTCATTGTTATCTTACATTTACTTCTTGTACATTTGTGACTTAAAAACTTTATAATTTAATTAAAAAAACCAATAACCAACTTAAACAATAATTTATAAGAAATATTAGTAACTGCTTAGTGAGAAATATAATAAATCAATTGTAAGTATAACGAGTTTGAATTGACAAAAAAAAACTTTTTCCCTAAAAAGTAAATACTACTATACTAGAATTTTATATGTAATTTGAGCAGTTTGTATACGTGTTAGAAGATATTAATTTTGGGTTTTGATTAGTTGGGTCGAAACCTGACGGCTTGACCCTTTCCGGAAAAACTTAACGTTGGAACATCTTTCGGTTCGCAATAAAGGTAACGTATGCTTACCGCTGTCTCACATATAAAACCGTTCTCATCGATTTTATTCACGAGAAAGCCGCTTACTAGTGCCATCTAGTAACGTATCTTAATATTATACATATAACAATACATGAAGCCAAGAATGCACAAAAAAATTAAAGCAATAAGACTTATCAAGCAAATCAACTAAACATAGTCCATTTTTTTTCTTAAATGTAAGCTACGTTCAAAAGAATGTCAGTCTGTAATTGATTAATTTTCTTAATGCTTAAGTCTTACTGTTTAAGTTTTTTTGTGTGACTCAAGTGAACATACACGCAAAAGTACATACGCAAAAGTGAGAGAGAGAGAGAGAAGAGATCAAATGCCTTCTACTTTATTTCTCTACTCTTCTCGAGTCTCTTTGATCAAATATCGGTTTTTCCCAGACGGTATCATGTACTACAAGACTACGATCTCGAATGCATGTGTTCTTTACAGTAAATTCCGCAGCGCTATGCTCAGTCTTTCGACAAAATTAGATAATCTTTTACATTCATTAAACGCTGAGCTCTAAATATGTTGCAAACAAGGTTGACAATGTACTCTTAAACGTCTTTCACGTTGTTATATATGCTACTATTATGTAGCTAAACAGTGCAGAAAAACAAATCGGTATGATTATCATTACATCATTGTTCTAAAAGTGTATTGTTTGTTTAATAAAGATATAAAACTGTATATCAACTGTTTGTATTAAACTAAAATCACAAATAGACAAACAACATCGCTTTGTTGCAAATGCTGAGAAAGTTAAACAACACATACAAACATGTAATTTTGTATGATAAACTTTAACAAAGTTCTAAATGTAAAGTAGTAACTGAGTCAAAACGTCATTAATCATGCCGTAAGAAAGTTATGTACATTTATTCAATGGTAATTGCAGTTTTGAATCTTTTATAGCGAAAGTTTTGCCGTGCGAGTCTTGGCGCTGTTGTTAACAATTTTGAGTGTATTATAAATGATACCACTTTTTGCGGGCGCATGTTGCGCACGCAAAATTCTTATCAAACTTCATAATGACTTCACCACAGATAGATTTAACGATCTGTATCGATTAAAGTTTCGAGCAACTTTCACCACATTGATATTAATGACGTATCATTTCTGGCACTATCTTTTTTTTTTACGCTATAACTTCGATACCAACACTTTATTTCGAATAAAGATAAATAATCAATTGTAAATGGTAGTAGTAGTAGTAAAGTAAGTAGTATCGTTTGTTTAGCTGTTGCATCATGAATAATGTATTGCATCGCAATGACATGTATTGTCATCGTTTCCTCTTCTATGGTGTGTTGTATGCTCACCAAGATTAATCACTCCAAATAGGTCGTTTGGACGGACAAATATGCATGTTGCGGAGCACTCGTGCATCATCGCGGCATCTGAACATTCGCAAAATATTTCGCAATGAGATACCAGCATCGTGGTGCCACGTGCGCGACGACACCTCGCTGTTAAACGAGAATTTGCTGCAACGGGGTTCTCTCCTCGAGGTCGGCCATGGGCGGTGTGCAAAGTGGAACTCATAATCTTGGAGAAGCGTTATGGGCACAGGAACGGCAGCGGCAAAAGTGCCATCGGTGAGTAAAATTTTTCAATAATGCATGCAACACGCTCGCGCAATATTGAATGTTAAAATGTGAGATCAACGAGCGAAGACGCTCGAGAGATAATTTTCCGACGGTGAACGTCGAATGACAAATTTCTTGATAAATATCAAAGATCCGGTTGAAGCTTTCTATGTAACTCGAACATCACGCAGTTCAATTAATTATGCTCGCGCCCGACGTTTCAAAGACTGATGAGATACTTTAATGACTCCTTTCTTGCAACGTAACGTCGAACAATATTTTTCTACCCGAACCGACAATTCTTAAAGCGTTAGAAAAAGCTCCAGTAATTACGACATGATTTTCTCTCGCAAAAATACGGAATTAAATCTCATTCCAACTTACTACTCGACAAAACTTCTTTCGCAATCGAGATAATTACAACTTGTTTCCGTATTCATGCAGTTGCTTTTACAACAGCGCGGTAGATGGATTTTCTTTTTGAATATCCTCTATGATCGCAAAGACCGAAATAAGATAGCTGAAACCGGGACAAGGTTGTCGTGAATAATTTAAAAGTTGAGAAGTTCTCTTTAAAGATGTTTGCGCGCGCGCGCGCGCGTCTCTTTCTCTCTTTCTCTCGAACTTCTCGCTTCGAATCCCCCGTTCGCCCCTCGTGGCTTCTCGAGAGACGATGCGTCACAATTAGTAATGATTAATAGTTAATTACTGTTTTATTATTGCCACGCATCAGGCAACGCTTATTAACACGGTTGTGGTCTAATTATCGCGACTTCGTCCAGACTCATTCCAGCATAAGGAGAAGGAGCCGCGAAACGCTATCCGCGAATTCCCGTTTTATTTCGACGAAACAACGACGAAGTGAACGTATGCGCAATTGAAATAAAAAAATCTTGTAATATTACGAACAATATTCGCCAATTACGCTATGTGTAAGCTGTTCCGATTAAATCGTATACCTACTGTAAAATCTCATAAACGCGGCGTAATTCCAAGCACTTGAATAAGCTTGAGCGTTTTTTTTTCACCGTGTGCAAATTAACAATTTTGCCGAGCATTGGACTAACATTCCCGTAAACACATATTGGTAATTTAATTAGAACGTAAATTCAAATACCGTGCGGCATTAAGACCAGAACTTTGGACGACAAAATCAATTTCGCAGACTAAAATCCAGTAAATCGTTCTCCGATTACATTCAAACATCGGCTATCTCAGATTACTGTATTTAGGTCAAATTCTCATTAAGAATCAAAGCCGTGAGCTAATCCGCGTTGCGCAATAATAGCCGTAACATTGTGCGCACGCATCGATAATTTTGGCATCAAACGTAAAATTGAAATAAATATTGAAACAATATTGAAACACATTATTACTGAATACTTAATGCAATCTTTGTTGTAAAAAATCTTTTGTTGCGGAATATCGAATGTATGCGAATATATTTGCGACATTTGTTTACAAGATTAACGCAATTTTAAAACCGAAGGCACAAAACAATGAAGGGTAAAGATAATTACATCGGAATGATACAATAGTTATTCGCAGTTATTTGACGAGATCGATCGCGGATTAACCAATCCGCGCGCGATACCGGAATATCGCTAATTAGCGCGAAGCCCACATAGCGCTATCGTACCAGCGTGACCGTACCAGCGGAACACCGGATATCCGTCTTCGCGTTCGAATGTCTCTCTCTTTCTCCCACTCTCTCCGTTTCTATATGCGTTTCTCCTTTTCCCTTTCTCTCTCTCTCTCTCTCTCTCTCTCTCCGCGTTTCTCTCGCAACGCTTACGCACACGTGCGTGCAGAGACACAAAGGGCGTTTGACAAACCGCGTGTGTCTCCTGCATACGTCGGAAATTACTCGTGAGAGGACCGACAACACGGAGTGTCATCAGTGCGAAGTGCCGCTGCGATTCGAACTGCGACACACGCGTCGCGATGTACGTCGTCAAGATTGTATACTGCCAAGTGACGATGGAGTTCGTTGATCGTGATTTCGGAACATCCAGGTATAAAACTCGCGCAGATTCATTGAGGAGTTCACTCTGAAAAGAGCAGCTGTGACGCACACACATACACATACACACACACACACACATTTTGGCTTACCTATATTATTGAATCTCTTTTAAGATTTACAAGAAAAGAGATTTTCTTTTTTTTTATGTATTTCAGATTTTATTTAGAATGTATTATATATAGAAGTTAACAAAATAAGATTTAAAAATTAGATTGAAACAAAACATGAAAATGCATAAATATAAGAGATGCCATGTCGTCTTTTCCGGTGAATTCTTCGGTTTCGCTATTATATTTCTCTACTGGTAATTCAGTTTATTAAATTAATGAAGAATATAAATTAATGAATTATTATTCAGAAGTGCATCAAAACGCTTAGTGATTACAAATCTCGATAATTTATAACCACACTTGACTATAAATTACATTCTATTATGTGCGACTTAATTTTGTGTACTGGAGATGGATCATTAGAGATTATCTCAACAATTTAAGTAATTATTGTCATCTGATCGCTCATGTTCTTCGACAGTAGCAGCTGATATCGCTAACTGATCAAAAAATTTATAAGCTATATGAATCCGCATGTTAAAAAATTTGCATATTGTTTATATTCAAACGGTATCTTTTACTTCCATCATTGATGCAAATGGCATCATAAAAAGTTAAATGAAAATTTATACCTAATAACTTGCTAATCAGCTTTTGCACACGACTTTGAGATGATTAATCATAGACTGTACAAGCCTCGATCCATCGGTAGAACGAGATTACAGCGTGACGTTTGAAGCGTCGCTTCAAAATATTGCTGTATTATTCAGAAAGCGCATTGCTGTCTCATTTGTTTCAATTTTTCGTTGAACTCTTCGTTAAGATGTGTTTACACATATCGATTTTGTTGATCGACTGTGTTAATTGATTAACAATTGAGAGCAAATAAAAACATAGCACAAAAATTTAGTTCATCTACGTAAAATAATGTAAATATTTTTTATCAGCGTTTTATCAAGATGGAATAGTGTTTACATTGTTCAATTCGGTTTCAGTTGTCAATCACCTAGCAGCTGATCAACAAAACACAAAAAAGTCGAAATGCGCCCTTAGAAAATCCGCTTTCGATGAATAAACCGGCAAGCTCCATTTTTTTTTTACCGCGTGTTTGCTTAAGACCCTCCCATCGGGCGAGTACATTCCCATAATCCCGCGTTACGGGAAGCTACAAAATATCTTTTCAAGCTGCTTCAATTTCTTTTGCAACGCGAAACCCGACTTTCATAAGTCAGAATTGCATAGAAAACCCAGTTTTTTTTTTATACGAACGCTCCGGTAGACGAGAGGAATCCGTCGATAGGTATAACGAGAGAATCGAGTCCTCATTAGAAGTACTATCAGCATGTATAGTATACATACATATATATGGGATTTCCTCTGTGAGAATAGGAACGTGCTCTCTATTGTATAACTTCCCGTTGCTTAGTGGCCTCGTTTCCTGACCTTTCCGCGAGCCAGCGATGAAAAATCATGTAACTCGCGGAAATAATCGGCCGTTTTCCGTCTTGGTTAACATAAATTGCGTTTTTCTTTGACTGCGGATTCTCGGGCTTCCGCGAACACACATGCTCGTCAAAAAAATAACATCCGCGCACCAAACCGTGTTCTAACGAGATGCTGACGCGAATGTCGGTCAATACAAAAACGCTTCGTATTATTGATGATGTTCAAACTCTAATTGTGTTTCCTCCAACTTAGACACAATTCGCGATCGCGCGCGCGAAGATTCTCGTTTATGTAATAATAAGTTTGTTATACACGACGGGCGATGTTGTTTTAACGACGTTACGTAAAGGAAGCAACCATCCTCGAAGAGTGCGGTAGCATGGAAAATCGATGGTCAGATTAGGTAAGAGCGATTCCGCGATCAGATATGATTTCCTGGTCCATCAAAAGGGATTTCGTAAAGCGCGCTTTGTTCACGCGAATTATCATACGAATCGTATCGGAACGAGCATCGAACGAGCTTTTAATTGTCAGCACAGAAATATTTTTCTGCAGAAAAAAAAACCGTTAATTGTCTAACATTACAAAGTCTTTTTTTTGAAAGTTCGGTACATCTTTGATATTCTCCAATCATATTTCTTATAGCTAAAAACGCGACATTTCGATCGAGGAAGAATTAATTCCGAAGTAAGTAAACTACATAATTGGTGAATATAAAGGAAAATGAATATGCACGTAGCAAAGATCATAAAACTTAAGGATATTCGAGATCCTTCGTATTCTTGCGTATCGGCGCTACAAAAGAACGGAAAGTGAATCAGTTAACTCAAAATATCGTCGGTGTTAGTGACCCGGGATTAAGTTACACGTACATATTACTATCGCATTAGCACTCGCTTTCACGCCGCCGTTTCTGTTATAAGCATCAATTTCTCCGAAGTTCTCCTGCAATAAAGTGCGGATCGTCGACTGCGCAGAATTCCTAACGACGTTTCGGGTAATCGAGCCTAATTGATTTCGTTGTGCGTACTACCGCTTAGCTCTCCATAATTGCTTCTGGAGATGGAAACTCGGTGGATTGGTGAAACGATGAGAACAAGAAGAAACACAATAGGAAAACGATGAAGATCGACTAAGAGACCACTTTGCGCGCGCGAAAGTTTTTACTCTTCGAACGCGACTATCGCATCTTCATTTACCATCGACAGTGATTAATAATTAAAAAAAGAAAAATACTGAAAAATAATTATCGGCAATATAGTGACAAATTGGGAAACAAAATTGAATTATTTTTAATACGTAACCTGCAAAAGTCTTGTAAAAAGAATTTCTACAAACAAATACGTATCCCTACAAAGATAAACGAAAAAACCAATTTCGATAACAAAAAAGATTTCCTTCGGGTTAAATTCCTCGGATTAAACCTCAATAAATCAATAATAAATACGAATAATAAATACGAACAATACAAACAATACAAAACGGAAGATGGAAAGGTGCAACGGAACGACATTATAATTCCGAAATTTGTCGGCAAAACTTTCAATTCAAGCTTTCTTCAATTGAAAAAAACTGTATGAAAAAGAAATACATATAATTTAGATAAAGTCGAAAAAAATTATTGTGCTTCGTATTTGCTGCAACTGTTTGCGCACTGCATGAATCATAGTGACCAGGTGAGTCGAGGGTCTAAAAGGGCAGGTGACCTCTAGAGACCGCTTGTGTATATACGCAACTACGATTGTATCTAATATATGTGTATATACATGTTTATATATACACACACATTTTGTTTCACATGGGGCGAAGTAGTTTCCTGGACAACCATGTGATTCATTGTGGTTTAAAATCGAGCAGTAGGGATGGAGCGGCAGCGGTAGTTGTTTTCACCTTTTTTCGTCTCAATTTCCCAGTTGCATATCGGCTACATTCGACAAACCGGGGTGTCATTCGATTTTCATTGTGTGAGCGCGTATTCTGTGTGAAACGAGATATCCTTTACTGAATACAGAGCTCCGTGACCGGATAGATCATTCAGGAAATTATCGTGCAGCGGGTCAGGTATTTATGACAAAAGCGAAGACGGTCTTGTCGATTTGCATTATCGATTGTATCGCTTGTCAGTTATATTGAAATTACAAGCGCACATAAAGAGTATCAGAGAAATGGTCTTGGTTTTGAAATTTTATTTTGCGTACTTTCGCGGCATAAACATTATTTTACTTTAGTTTAAATAATTATTAAAAGAATAGCTTGAAAACAGTTCAGTTAGTTAAGTTTTTGCGACAGTATACGTATGTGTGTATTTATCACAAGTCTCGTAGCAGCCCACACATCATGTACATTTAAATTTCTCTTAGAAAACTTTTAGTTACATTTCCTTGTATAAAGCTGAAGTTAAATTCCACATTTTTCTGTTTTCATATTTTATCTTTATTATATATTTCATATCCGAGCTTTATATGCTATCTTATGTTATTTGTGATGTGAACCTGATTAGTTAAAAAAAAACTGAGAAGTAACATGTCGTAATTATTATTCTTGCAAATTTCACAAATTGTTCATTAAGAGAAACACGAAAAGAGCTGAGCATTAAGACGTCAGAGAAAGCGTGCGATTCGCTGAAATGCTGCTCGAATCGTTAAACTTACATGCCACGAAGTTCTTTTGTCTTTAAACGTGATAGCTTGTTCCGTGTACAAAAATATGATCGGATCTTCGCAAATGCGCTGCGCTTCGCAGATTCTCGTATCAGGTCATGAATAATAATTCTTTTTGTTCAGCTTGCTTTTTTACTAAACCACGACTCTCACACTAAACTTAAGTTATCCCCAAGGAGACAACTTCATCGAAGATACGTTCTTTCATCGAAGATTAACTGATAAGAACCACACTAATGGTCGTTCTCACGATCGATAAAGTATAAAAAATAATAACTATAGAGTTTTCAAATATCTACATACTTTTATTTTTAAAAATAGTTCAAAATTTAGTCGATAATAAATCTTTTTATATAAGAACTTTTTATAATAATATTGGACACACATTAAGTATGAAACTTGACATAAGTATATACACACACACACACACACAGTTACACACACATATACTTGATGACCCAAAAATAATAGTGACAAGATATACTTTTATTTGACATCTCAATTATGTGCAAAGTACAAAGAAACACAAAAATAATACACAATTCTTTAAAGAGTTTTTTGACGCGGTTTTTTAATTAAAACTTCATATTGTTCGGAATCCCGAACTTCAATAACAGTTGGATTTTCCGGATATTTGGTCTTGCCGCTCCCTTTTTACTTTGCAAGAGGAATTAATCGATCTTCTTCAATCCGTTCTCACTATATCGTTGAAGTTAATGAAACTCCACGAGATCGTCCCGTGATTCTCTTCGACTCGATTGAGAATTACATAGATTGAAGGTTCGTTTGTAATGGTAATGGTACGAATTGCGACGTGCCTTTTCCCAGTTTTGATTCAAATATATAGCGCAAGGATGCTTAATCTACTAGTCCATAGATTTTTAGGAAGTTCATTCGGAGACGCGTTTCAATGAATTTGCGAGACTCTGTCTCGCAAAATAAATAGGATACGCGAATAGTGTGTTCAGTCCAATGTTTGCGAGTCACGCATTTGTTCGCGCCTTGGTCATTTTGACGCGCACGCGATTGTACTTAATCCCCGTGGAGAGATTAAGTGACAAGAAAAGGTTTGCGGAGAAATGCGCGTTGGAGTGTAACGCGTAGAAGTGTGAGTTACGAAAGAAGAAAACCGCGAAGTCCGACTGTCAACAAAAGTGCTCGTGTATTCCAACAACTGTACGTGTGTAAATGGCACCTTGGCCAAGTGCCACATGGTCACTTTCTTCTCTGCGGTTTCACGCGACGTGAACTCGAGACACAGATCCATCACAATGTTGTACTCTTTTTTTTCTCTCTCTCAGTTTTCGCTTCCACTTCTATGATACGTCTCTCCCGAGAGGATAACCGCGACATAGAAAGTGAATTGCACGATAAACAGCTGTCCATTTTGTCGTTTTTCGTAACTTCTGTTGTAGTTTTATATACTTGTTATTAACTTTCATTTGCATACATGAAACGTGATATATATTGAATTTGTGAAATGTGAGACAATTTTACTAAAAGTGTATCTGTAAGTAGTTTCACTTCACACGCGAAAATCACTACTTGTTTGCGAGAAACAATATAGATTTTATTAGTATATAAAATTGTCTGTTATTAATGACACTGTTATTAATAACACTGAAGTGCGAAAAAATGCACAGTTAGAGTCGTTTTGTTGCGTTTTCTAGTTAATTATCTTGGAGTTGTCTTTCTGTGAGGATATTCCTAGAGATATTCTAATTGTTGGTAACTTCGGTGGGTCACGAAAGACCCGCATCAACCATTGTGTGAAACAGTGGTTTGAAAACTATCAAACTTCTGTACACGACTGTGTATGGGCATGTGTTTGTTTTTGTTTCTCTGTATGTTCACTTTAATTTTCGAAACCGCATGACAGCGAACTAATTATTTTTAGCAACTTAGTTAAGAGCAACGCTTTCATAATGTATAAATGTTTAAAATGCATGAAATTATTCGTACACATGGTGATAAAATCTGAAATCTCTTGTTATTTTACAATAACCACGGACTGGAAAATTTAACTGCTTATTTGGTTTAATTGTTGCCATTAAACATTTCTGTAACGTATTAAACGTATTGCATTCGTTAGTGCTGCAGTAATAATAGCAAATACAAAACGAATATTATACCTCTCTTTGTTACAATACGAAAGAACAATTAGTTGTTCATGTACATATGAAACAGAACATCTGGAAGCAATAAAGAAAACAAATATTTTAAAATAAATAAGAACTCTCATATTCAGTGTATCTTATCGTGTTTGTTATCTTCTTTTTATAAATAATAGAAGTAATTATTGTCGAGAAAAACGATCTTCTCTAAAATAAACCAACAAAAACAATAAAAAAAATAGCTAACGAGAGAAACCTACGCTTAAATATGATTTTATCTCCATTTTGTAAATCGTATTCTTTAGTAGATATTGTCACGCTTGAAATAATAGCTAATATGACCAGTTGACTTTAACTCGCTGACTGACGCAGATTTGTACGAAAAAATGTCTTCCGCGCTGGATATAAAAGCAATCGTTCTGCTCGGTGTATTTTGGCCTTGACACAATGTCGCGAGTCCGAGTGCCCTGGAAGTAGCGAACCGAGTTCCACAACACGTGAGAAACGTAGAATAGAAATGAAACTTCGTAATGATAACAAAGGATAACGAAGAGAATATCTTGAAGAAATGTTTGGAGAGATCTATGCGCGAACTTTCGATATACTCGAGATAAAGTATTTCTCGTCATTTCGGAGAATTCCAGGTTCTCGTCATTTTCAAAGATTACTTAGCACTTTGTGAATCGAGAGGATTCGCGTTTTGACGTGGATAAAGTGAATCGTTGAAGAATGCTGCAACGGATTAAAATGGCAAAGATAAAGTTGTAACAAGAAATAGCTCTTTGTGCGCAAATTGTAATGTTCAAATAGAGTTATACGCTTTCTCTTATATTACATTTTGTAAAAATATGAAAGATTTTCTCTATCAAAAAAAGTTATCATAAAATGTTATCAGCATCGTTATCGTGTAAAATATTCTTTTTATATAGTGTAGTTTTAAAATCGCCAAAAATTAAATTTGTTACAGATTATTTGAAATTTTTAAATATACATTAAAAAATGAAAGTCCCAATAAGAAAATGATTAATCAATCTATTACTATATAATGTATAAAAAGTATCTATGAGATTAGTTTTTTAAACATATTAATGCATGATACTTTTTTATTTGAAGTATTTATTAAAGTATACAATGAATTTTTTTAAAATAAATAATTGAAAAATATAAAAATTAATAAATAAAAAAATTGCAAAAAATTTGACAAAATTGAAAGTAATATTTTAAAAGAGATATTATATAAATTAGAATATACGTCCCATTATATATTTTGTCTGTTTTAATCCATCCGAATTAATAATTCAATGTTCGTATCGCACGTATTTACATCATAAAGTCCTTGCCAAATCCGGCACATGGTCATTGACATTTGACCCTCGCTTACATATCTAATCCTTCGAGATTCCTCGTAGCCTTGACTAAACATCTCCATGTGTCATTCATGTCTTTCCCACCTACAATAACACTGTTTTTGATTAAATGTAATATACAAAATATCGAGAAGAGAATATTTTAATCTCTGATAATTATTTAATTAATTATTACTATATTATTGTAACATATTGTACAACAACATAATTAGATACAAGATTAAACAATAGCACGTAACTAAAGTATTTTTACTTGTATTAATAACTAAGCAATTTAAAACTACTAATAAATGAATCAACTAAAATCCGCTGCAATAACCAATGTAAATTGTTCTAAAATTATGTCAGTTTATATTCCCAAATTAAAAATTATATTAATAAATTTTTTAAAATAAAAATTTTATATTTTACGAGTCAACTGACAATGAAAAATTCACGTTATAGATAATTAAATTTCATTATAAATTTTTGGTCCAACAAACTCCTAAATAGCTTTATTACATAAGCGCGCCTTCCAGACGATGGCTTACGAAGGTGACTACTTCCGAAGTCTGTGGCATATCCGCGTGACTGTACTTTCATAACATCGCTTGTATTTGCGAGGACCAATGACGTCACTGTCTGGTTGAAATACGTCTTGTACTCCCACTACAAAGCAGGACGGGGTACACCGGCGGGAACAGGTGCACAGTGGCGATCGGTCCTCAGGTACAACAATACTTCTCGCCAGTCGACAAGCAAACGAGAAAGTGAGGAGCCGACATCAGACTGATAGAGACGTTTTGCGCGAGATTACCAATCGCCCGCTATCGATCAGGTTCAACGAGTACCGAAACTTGACATCCGACGCAATCGTGAAATTGTAGTGTGTGAGTGTGCGCAAGTTAACTTCTTCAATTTATTTTTTTTCACTGACAAACAGAGAGCTTAATTTTCATTAAACACACCCAATTTTGTCGTCGACAAAATTACGTGTAGGAAATAGTAAAACTCGTTATCTAGCAATCAGTGATAACTCGATATAGGTTCGTTGTTATTCTTTGTTTGTGTCAGCTTTCTGTGGGTTACTCGAAGATTCGTGAGTTATCAGAACTAATTTATCTAATGTGATATCGCGTGCACAGCTGATATAATAGGTGTCTTTTATGACAAATGTGTCAAGTGGGAACTCTCGTGACGAGGGTTTTCAGTAGAAAGTAATAAACTCGATTCCATACGTTTTAGCTGACTTGTGACAGCTATTAAATTTGCAGTTACACAACGTGACAAGATTGAAATAAAATGTTTTGTTAAATTAAAATTTTTTGTTAAAAAATATGTATGTCAAGAATAATATTTCTGTTAAAAAACTGTATTGGAACAATTTCTGCGTTTTATCATACTTCGCCCACTCTAAACTTTTATATTATTTGAGAAGACTTAGATAGCATTAATTAGTCATGGTTTTGTTCTGGGTATCTAGGTTATCCGTGAAATTGCATAATCATTGTTCTCGTCAGCAAAATCCAAAGGCACAAGTCGCTGAGGATCAAGGTTGCGATGTTTCTCAATTTAGGCGAAGATGAAAGAGATTTCATGGAACGATTCAGTTACAAGCCTGTCCCACTCGTAATTAAAATACACTAAATACACGTAAATACGTAAATACACGTATTTACGTAAAACTGTATACGTAAATACGTATTATTAGCAAAACAAGCGTATTACGTAAATACGTAAATACACTATCGATTCAGATTTATTTCTTTCATCTCCAACATAATCAGTTACGAAGTTTTCCTCGCCGCTTTCTAGAGAAACAATTCGCAATTTCAATTCGACGATGCTGAATAACGAAAAAACGAGGGAATTATTTATTTTTAACGCGAGCTTTTCCAGCTGAAAAGAAAGAATCGCAAAGAACAAATATTCCGTCAAAGATGAGCAGCAGTTTTAGTTTCGTTGAAATTCAAATTTAAAAAAATGCAAAGTCAGAAAAATATTACTTATTATAATTTCACTTATAATTCGTGCCACATAAATTATTTTAAAATAGAATCGTAGTAAAAATATTCCGTCAAAGATGAGCAACTACTTCAGTTCCATTGAAATACAAATTAGAAAAAGAAAAAAAAGTCAGATAAATTACATATTTTACATACACAATTCGTGTCACATAACTTAACTTAATCCTAATGCGAATCTTTTTTAAATATCGTGAGCAAGATTTTAAATGTCGCGATATGACTAAGACAATGCGCCTCGATCGGTGAAGTCTTACGAGGACAACTAACTTTGTCGTCGGTCGGATGTTAACCATCGACTGTTCACTCTGCGGAACTTCTTCCGGCCTGGTCGCGTAGGATATTCTTGTCGCGTTTCATTACGTGCAGCGGCTTTGCCATTTCTTTTTGCGATGCAGTCTGAACGCAAGTGCAACGCGTTGCAGTCTGTTGACCGGAAATCGCGATTGATTTTAATTCTATTGCAGCTTGCGCACACAAGGCAAACGATTATGCGGAAGTTCATGCGGTAACAAAGCGAGGCTTCGATTTTTTTACCAACTTACACGATTCCCTTGATAAAGCGAACGTCAATCGCGAATTGGTAGCGATATTTGTGTGTCCTATCTTTGATATTCTACATCAAAAAAATTTCTAGCTCGTTCTGACAAAACAAATATTGCACAAAATATTCAAGGCATTCTCTCTATCTCTTTATCTCTCTGTCTCTCTCTCTTTCTCTTCTACACGTCAGAGAAATAAGTTATCCCGCTCGAAGAAATATTATCAATATTTTTCCTCCTCCAGCTATTTCATATTGTTTCTGACAGAAAGCACATCCGCGCGATAATTTCATTTTCAATTTAAAGTGATTGATTCTTTAGATTGATGATACAATATTTTGCGTATATACAATCGAAATGCTCGAATAACTCGTGCACTCAATATTTTCTCAATAATTCGATTTTTCAGTTTGAATGTCTTTGTTTTTGCGTTCGCGCAAAACACTCAGTCCGATATTAATTGTTCGACGATTAAAATCAATGCTAACAAAGGAGATATTTCTTGAGTTTTCGCAAACGCGCGCATGTAGCGCCATTTCTGATTTACGAGCGCCAACGAGTTTTCACGAGTAATTAGAGTAGCATGACAAGCTCGTTAGCCATATTTCGAATGTATATACTGTCATTTTCCTGATCACCTTTCAAAGAAGACGTGAGAGAGAATGAAGTTGCTTCAAACTAAGCGATTATTAGAGCACACAGAAGTTCCAGCTATAAATTGTACTTTGTAAATCTATAAAGAGTGTCTTAAATTATATCCGGGATAATTAACTTAATAATATTATAAGAAATTTTATATTATAGAGAGGAATTTTATATATATATATTTTTTTTTCTATTTGTATCAGATGTAAAAAAAAGACGCAGGCGTTTTGGAAATATTCTTTTTATATAGACATCCATAAAAAATGGCGTGTAAAGTTACTCGAGATAACTTGTGATAATCTTACGTAACCAGTTGCCGTGCTCAGACGAACACAATGAGACGACGATACGCCATTTGAATTCGAACCTCAAGGATTCACGTTCGTTAAGACGAGCAGTCGGCCGAAAGGATACGTTCCGTTTTCACTATGTTCACGGCTATTTAAATATAAAAGCCGCACACAATACTCTACTAGAAAATTCTACATTTTATGACATACTTACATTTTGGTTTTTTGTTTTTTTTTCCGATTTTCTATCATTATATGTGTGAGATCTTTTCTACACCAGATATTTTTTTCGCGCTTCATTCTTCAGCTTCTGAAATTTGCTAGCAAGACTCTTTAAATATTAACTAAATTTCAACGTGTCAACCTTGGTGACGTGTGCCAACTATCAAAATAAGAAGGTAATTTGAGTATTTCGGACTTTGACATAAGTAGTTAGCGGCAGGCAACAAATAGGTCAGACAAAGTAACAGCGAAGATTAAGAGTTTACCTACTATTGATTAAGAGAACTAATGATTGCGCAGCCAACATCCTTTTTATGGATGAGTTGACATTAGGTAAGCAAATTAATCGTAATGATCGTCATTTTCACATCATGCGAAGTTTGCGTAACTATGTATAATTATATAGTCGTGATGCAAAGTACTTGACGATGTTAAAATTTATATTTAAAACTTGAGTACAACATGCTCAGACATCGAAGAAGAGTTATGATTTATAAAATTTAATTAACTAAAATTATTTTACTTTGAAAACTTATAAAATATTATTTTAAAATTAAAGCTTGTTCTTATCTTGCGCTTTAAAAGAAAAAGCAATCAGAACTTCCTCTTTAAAATCACAATGGCTTTAGAAACACAGCAAGAGAATAAAAAATACCTGGCGCAAACATCAGCGTAATTTTCGCCTTGCCTTCGTATGCAAACAAAGTTTGCTAACAAAAAATTCGCGTAGTAGGAACTGTAAATTGGAGCGAGGTGAGCGATTTAATTCCACGATTTGTTCGAAGGACTAACAGTTAAAATTGGTATTTTAAAACAAGATATTTTTATTTTACTCTAAGACAGAGAGTAATATTTTATATTTAAAGGGGGGGGAGAGTTTGTATCATTGTTGAGACTTTTCTTCTTTTCATTCGCAATAAAAATAACTTACTCCGGTTCTCGATAAATAAAAACATGAAACAGGAAATATGTTTAATATAGTGATAACAATATAACAACAAAGCTGCTTAATCAGAACTCATAAGTGCATCTAAACATGCATTCACTCATTTGAATGCCATAAATCACATCAAACATTATGGAAAGAAAACGATAACGGCGGCGGGAGGTTACGGTTTAAACCGACTAGCGCTGCACGATAAAAACGCAATATATTTTTCTTTTAACGTGGAGGAAAAACAGCTAGAACAATAAATCTCATTTTAAGAGATTACCTTGAAGTAAAGTGACACGTGACACTTCTTTTTACGAGACAAGAAAATTCGTCGTTCAATTTATAAAAGAAGAGGAGAAAGAGATGTAGGGAAAAGTCTCTTCACAATTCCATTGTATTATTATGCGTATATTTCCCTCTCGTTTAAACCGGAGAAATTTTTCCAGGTTCTCCCCAACACTGGTATTAAATTATTCAGATAATATATTCTACCAAACGACGATGATATCACAATTTTCATTCCACGTAATAAGGGTGAATGCATATCGATATAATCTCACGGTACAAGTAATGAGTGTGGTTAAGTGGTTTACCTAAATCGCTTATGAAATATTATCTTTGCTATAACATTTAGCAATAAAGCGCTCGTTCTCTCACTCTCTCTTTCTCTTTTTTAAATGAAAATTTTGGTTTTATTTAAAGTTTTTAAATGAAATTAACTTATGCGTAAAATTATATATTGCTCATTTGCAGCAAATTTAAAAATTAATTGCACTTTACGAATTCCCTTGATTTTCAAAACTAGAAAATTACATCACATCACATAACTTTTTACTCGCGTTTTCATGGCGCTCGTATTGAGCGACAATAACTTCCAATTCGCTTGGCTATTTGCAGACTCGGTGAAAGCGCGCGATTTCTGAGAGATGCAGCCTGTGTAATGCAAAATATGTATATATGCTAATTACGATGTACACGTATACATTGTTACCCGGTGGAAACCTGTCATAGCGTATGATTTTATTATGATTGCGTTTCCGTATGATTTAGGCTTGTTGCCACGCAATTTTTTAATTGCAGAGAGGGCAGTCGCTACGACTCCCACTCGGCACAATCGACGCAGGACCGCAGGAAGCTGCTGAAGCGCACGAGGAGCCTTGCAGTGATATCCGAGGACGAGTCCCGTCAGGATCGAGAGGCGGCGCATCACTTTCGACTCGGCCAATCGACCTTCGATCTGCCGAGAAAGCATCAATTGATACCGAGAGCCAAGCTGATAGATCGAAATTCTCTCAAGGGCAGGTGAGTCATTATCGAGTATGAAAAAAAAATCCGATCGTAAGTCGTTCTTAATCTCGCTACTTTTTGATTAAACGAACCACATTAGCCTCCCGAAGAAAATAAGAAAATAATAAAAGTTCGTTCTCTAGATTGTGTTCTATTTAACATCATTCTGCTTTAGACAAGGCGGTCGTATCGTATGAATTGTTGAACTAGGTCGCACATTAATTAATTAATTTGACGGCTGTTCACTACAAAGTACGTGAGAGGTGTTCCATCTAACAAATGAAGATCTGTACAATACGCAGAGAAGCTTTCTTGTTTTATATCGGTTTCGCATTCATAAAGAGCGTCAATAGTTATACTAAAGCACTGTTTACGAACCATTATCCCGACAAGATAATAATGGATAAGCGCTGACGAACAACAATGACAATTATGGCGATCGTTAAGGAGTTTCGCGACGAATTTGATCTCCCGGTCGTAAATTTGCATTATACCAGTTAATCAGTCATCGATTACCGGCGGCAATCGATAAACAACTCGATCGGTCAAGCAACGAAGCACTCAAACGACTTGAAGTTCTCTCATAGCGACGCAAGAAACTCCACGAAACTTCGGTGAAATAAAATACCCCAAGCTGCGATATCGAAGTTATAGGATCCAAACGGATTGCGGCTCACGGATTGACGAGAAAAACTTTCTTGTTTCCATCATCTTTTTACGGTCCGCTGGGAGCGATCTAATTCATTGCATAGTCGCTCGCACTATCGGAGAGAGAAAATAATCACCACGTCCAAGATGAAGTTTTATGCAAAGCGTAAAACATCAAAGTGACTGAACTTTTGTGAGGCAAAAATTATCTCGCGAGATAAGAAAAATGGAGAAAATTTCCGCGATGTTATATACATATACGCACACTAGCTATAAAATAATGAAACATGCTTTTATGCTGCACTGATATAAAGTAAAAGTGTTGAAAAATTTCGATTTGCTCTCTTTCCTTCTGACATATTTTGGTCTACATTTTTTATTTTCGAGTTTTATAAATATGGAATTTATTCCACGTACGAATTCGATTAAGCAATTTTGCATTTTGCTTGTTTCAGACTCTCCAAGAGTCAGCAGCATCTTTCCGACTCTTACGAGAGATTCAACGAGACAAAATCTTATCATTCGCGGTCGACTTGCGGTCTTCACTCAATTCCTGGTCTCGTGTCTCTCCCAGACCCGCCTTACACTCGAGGAAATCGCGCCGATCCCGATCGGCTGAATATCCTCGACTGGCCAGATCCTCCGAGACGATATCGCAGCGTGCAAAACTTGGATACCGTAAGCGGATTGGTGGATATCGTAGAGGACAACTGGCCCATTGAAGGCAATCGAAGCATCGACTGCATATATACACAGGTAAAACATTTTTTTCTCAATAGAGAAAGATCTGTTAAATAATAAAGCTGTTAATTTACGTGTGGCACAAGCTGACGAAAGCTTTCCGCTTCCAAGCATTTGTTACTGATGTAAAATGTCGACGAGAAATAATTGTTCAATCAATCATAACGCGCTGTATTATTACTCGCATATTGAAAATAATATGTCACGTTTAATTAAACTGTTGGCTTGTAACACTGTACACAATGCAAATATAATTTGCGATGTAATAATATATAACGTATATCAACGACTGCTGTAATGAAATTTTAACGTAATTATTATTATTTTGATTCAAGTTCACTCGATGATGTTGACGCATCATCTTTGAAATTAGTTAGTTCGGAATTATGCAATATACCGACATGATTAACAAGTTTGTTGATAATTCCTTGCTAACACTAATTAAAACAGTAGAGATCACGTCTTTGCTAAGTTTCCTGATCTCATCGTTATATTTAGCGGCAGCTTGATTGACTTTCAACTGGTCGTTCTAAATTTGTGCTCTACATCTAAAAGCAAAATACATTTCAAAGAGCTTCTTAAACCCGAAATAAACAGACAAAAGTTATACGAGAGAAACTTGAGTAAACAGCAAAGAAACAATTTGAAGTGCGAAAAGACGATGAATATCAGGATCTCGATTATCTCAAATGTCACTGAATACATTTTACAACTACTTTTGCGCAAACTACTTTTGCGCAACGTGTTTAAAAATTTATAAAAGATGCTTGTCGATACACGCTTTTTAGGCATTTTCTTATTCAGGTAAAACGCAAGCGTAAGGAACACAGAAGTTTGGATAGCGTTCTCTTCGAGGACGACGCGGAGCTGGAATACTTCGATGTACTGAATTTACTGCCTCTCTCTAACATACGCCTAGAATACGATAGGGCGAGCTCGTCGAGGGATGATAATTGTGCGCGAAATAAGGAGCGAACGCATATTCTAAGAGATTTAAGAGCACTCGAGTACAACGAGCCGTGCAGCGCAAACGAAGAGACTTCGCCGTCGAGAAGCGGCAACGCGACGGACGAGGAGAAATGCAAAGAACACACAGCGAAGGAGAATAATCCCGCTCGAATAGACGACGATCCCATACAGGACTTCCGCCAGGACCTCGATTCACCTAAGAGAACCAGCTCCAACCGGCAAGGCTTGGCGGAGCGAAAGCGCCGAGAATTCGACGAGAGTTCTGAGGAAGACTCGGAGATTAACTCGGCGAACAAGTTCGTGGATCAACGTGCTTCTTCTTCTTCCTCTTCCTCTCCCCCCTCGTCCAAAACCGGTCAGGACCAGCAAGGATCTGCCGATGTCGAACGTTTCGTGAATTTCTGCGAGGTGGATCGTAAGATCGAAGAGGTGGAGGACTACAAGTCGATTTGGATCTCGGGCAAGAGCCAGGAAGAGATGTCTCGAAGACCGCAAATCCTCAAGGTCGTCGATAATGACGTCACCAGGAGACGTCATCGACGTTCGGTCGTGGAAATCGATGCCATCGTCGGAGACGTGCCAAGGGATAAGGGACCGCAGGAAATTGCGAAGAAAGCGAACGAGCGTGTGGATGCATCTGTGATGAAGTTAAATAAAACGAACAATGAGGACGAAATTCGTGGGAAAAGTGCGCAGGTCAGTGCGGAATAAAGTATGTGTATTATATGAGTTTTTTTTTTTCATTGTTTTTCTACTTAATTATATTTAGTAAAATTTGTGGAATATCAAAACTTTTAACAAATTTTGATTTTAAATGACAAGAGTCTCGTTAACATATAATGAAAGATAGGATCAATGAAAAACGTCAGAGCAGGAAAAAGCTTAGAGAAAAAAAGAATGAAAATAATATTTTTCTAAAGTGAGAACTTTTTTATAGGGTTAGCTAGAAATTCTGAATTTCTTGCACGCTACGAGCTCGTTGTGAGAATTTTGAACAGATTCTGCGGCTTCCTTCTATGACTTTAACTCTCATACACATTCACAAGAGATTTAATTAAATACTCAATACTCTATTTCATTAAGCAATTTATAGTTTATACAATTTTATGCTTTGCAATCACTATTTCGTCTTTCATTTTACGTTAGTAAGAGACGTTTCGAAAATGGAGCGCAGTAAGTAAAGTGATGAATGAATTTTACAGGACGCTAAAACGTCAGAAAATGCGGCAATGGTGGAAAACGCGAGAAATTTCTTCGAGCGAAAAAGCGCGGAGAAGGAGACTGCACGGAATAAGCAGAACGAAGGAAGGTTTGAAAGAATCGTAAAGGAGACGTCCAGTATTCTCGGTAAAGCATGCAGCGTCGTAAAAGGCAGTTTGGGCTTCGAAGCGAGATCGGAGAGCTCCGATCTTGGTCTCGGTTCTGAATCCGGAAGTGATTCTCGCCGGAGATCAATGGACGACGGCGTCGAGGATGATCGGCCGTCCAGAAACGCGGGCATTTCCTCGTCGAAAATCGGCGACGGTAAAAAGCCGCACACCAATCTTACCAGATCGAGAAGCTGCGTGGACTCAATAGAGTGCCAGGACGACGGTCCGGAGTTCGATCACGTGCGCTACAAAATCGTTAAGTCGCATATGTTCAGCAAAAACATGTTCAACACTGCCAGAGGCGACGTCACGTACGAAGGACTGATGCAGTATTTGCGCGAGTACTCGTTCCAGGAGCTATTGATGGACAATAATGTCGTCATCATCGAGCCAGTTCGCGCCGAGACGGTGGAACGGAAGTCGTCACCAATGGCAAGAACGGAACCCACGTGCAAGATCGCCGGCGCGATCCAGAAGAAGATGGAGAAACGCGAGAAGAACGGCGAACAGTCCGAAAGCGACGGCGGCACCACTAAAAGTTCCAAATCGACCATCAGAAAACACTTCTTTTATCATCCAATACGGGTGAATCGCGAATTGATTGATGAAGAACTACCGGATCCGGATACGGTCCGAAACGTGAGACGCATGTTCGAGAACACGCTCGAAAAGAAGAAGAATACGTCCGACACTGAGTTTTCCCGGGACTGCAAAAGCAGACGAAGCGCCAGCATGAAGGATCTGACAAGCATCGATAGTCAGTATGACGAAATATCTGACAAAACACGTGAGGAATCCAGGTAGTGTAATATTCAAC
This sequence comes from Pseudomyrmex flavicornis, assembly GCA_014825475.1. NCBI lineage: Eukaryota > Metazoa > Arthropoda > Insecta > Hymenoptera > Formicidae > Pseudomyrmex > Pseudomyrmex flavicornis. Next base: position 44,571 of record QVNW01000054.1, read on the forward strand.
GTCGTCGATAAACAAAGCGTCGGTGACGCTTTTGTTATAATATTTGTTAACAAAACCGAAGCGTGTGTTTTAAACCGTTTATACTTTTACCATATTGATTGTGATAAGTGAATGAAATATAAGGCAGACAGAGTATTGTAGATAATTTAACGCGAAATAACATCTGGTTTAATAGAATTGCAAATTGTGACGGAATTGAAGCGTCTGCGTCTGTTAAGGTAAATTGCAATTGGATTAATCCTCGCTGAAATAATAGTGTTTTCGAAATTCCATTAAAGTTATCGATGTTATCTGCAAGTTCGTTCTCACGCTGATGTATAAGCCGAAAAACAATTCCCTTTATATTCTCCAAGTGTACTGTGAAAAACTGCAACAATAAAATGTATTATGCCCAGGTCCAGATGTTCCAGTAGAGCGAAAGATCTCACAAGACTGTTCGAGACCAAGTCGGCGTCATCGACCGTTTCCGTCACCAAAGAAGATCCCGGAAGTCCGCGAGGCGAATCGAAGACGAGAATTCTCGCGCAGACTTTCGAGGCCAGAAGCGGAAACACGTCACCGAGTGACTCCAACTGTTCGAAGAACAAGGTCGGCCGTTACCACCATCATCACCATCACCACCATCATCATCATCATCATCATCAAACCTGGGACTCCGGCAGTGTGAGTTCCGGCGTGTCCAGTGATTATCCCGATACCGATCCAGGGAGCGGTGCTCACTGCACGTCGTCCGATGACGAGGATGTAAATTGCAACGAAGATTACGGCACGGACAGTCCAGGGCATTACGTGTCCCAAGACGTACTAAAGAAAATCCGCGAATACGGCACTTCGGTGACTTACTACGGTGGCAAAGTAGTCAACACCCATAACGGACCGCTAATATCGCCACTGATCGGCAATGGCTTTAAGCAAACCGATCGATCGAACGATTACGTGAAGTTCAAGTTGGTGAAGAGCAACTCCTGCGACAGCAGATTAGAACTGACCGGCAGACTAGTCGAAGGACAATCGCTGCGTCATAATCGCGACAGAAGTATCGATCTGAGACAGTGCACCATCGCGGAGACACCCAGCATCGAGATCACGACGATCGACAGCAGACAAGAAGACGAGAAACAGAGAGACGAGGATGTTGAGCAGGTTGAGCAAGTGAAGAGGGAACCACCGGTGGTAATTGGTCTTGAACCAAAAAGAGAAGATTCCAAAGAAACGAAGACTACCTTCAAGGCTGAATTTAAGCTAGGTGATCTGAACAACTCGAAATCCAATTATCCGAACAGATTCATACCGAGCGCGTTAACGAGGTGGGAAGTAAACACGAGCAATTGGAAGGTTGGCAATGATTTTGGTAAAATGGAGTTCGAGGAGTTTGAAGTGCTCGAAGATAGTCTCAACGGGATCGACGGTCAAAACTAATACGCACAGACATACTGAGCAGAAAAAGTTCTTGTGTATATCTCTTTTTGCAAGAAAGATTGAAACGATGATTGCCAAAGGAGATAACGTGATTATTATTTTTAATAAACGTAAGTCGTGAGAATGATATCTATATTATGAAAAAAAATATTTGTTATTATGAAAAAAATATTTATAAAGTTATTAAGATCATGTTAATGGTTGTTTCTTAGTTGTTTCAATAATAAAAACAAACGTCATGAGAATGTCAATAGTCAAGATAATTTATTAGACTTATACGTATATTATATATTATTAATCCGTTAGTCTATTGCAGGTGGATAAGTCCACATGAGTCATATTTTATAGCAGATGATAAGCATTGATAAAGAGTGGATAAAGTTTGAGCGAAACATATATATGATTGAAATGTGTAATAAATAATACCATGTATCATACTAACATTAGTTTTATTAAATATCCTATATTCTCTTTGCAAATTGCGAGAAATTGTACGATCGTTATTCTTTTTCAAAATTATGTACTATTAAAATTGAATTTAAAAAATTTTCAAGTAATATTTTATTATATTACGTAAGATGCAAAACAAATTGCGAAAAAACCTTTGTAATTACTTTCTTACTTCTTTACGTAAACTTCTATCTTTAATTTGAGAATTAATCTGAGAAAACGGTAAATTAAAGTGGGATAAAATGTCAAACTTATGAAAACTGGCTACGAATAGACGTTTCGTAATGTGCAACCTAGAGTGACTGATATATCGGAAGATATCCAGACGACGTGACGTTATTTTCGGCATTATATATTCTCGGAACGTGTTGATTTTATCGATTCTTCTTCTGAGATGGTTTGACTGTCGTAACGGTCAAGCCAACTTTTGAAAAACAGGTTACAGTCAATAATGTTTCAGGTGAACTCACAATGATGTATAGTACATATTGTAGAATATTGCACGTAAAACTAATATAATGATAGCTTAATATTCTTTAATTAATATTAAAATATAAAAGTTTTTAGACATCTGACATATTAATAAAAATATCAATGTCAAATATAATGCCGCAGTTTATTAGAGCTAGTGCAAACCGTGATTTATTTTACAACACACAGTCGTAAATGTGCGTCGCAGTCGTAAATGAGAACCGTAAAAAACTTTCGGTGAATCCAACATCAAGCGTTACTCAATTTTGCGCGCCAAGTAATGTTACAAAATGTATATCGCGAGCTTTGTACAGTGTAGTAAAACGCGCGATCTCTTGGATAGTTGGTAATTTGAAGTTAGAGCAAAAAACATTACGGCGGAACACTTTCGCAAATGTGTCCAGAAAAGAATTCGTTTTCTATTAGAGTTTCTCTTTAGTCGCGGAGCTGGAAAAACTCACGGGTATTTCGTGATTCTGCTACACCGTCACGTAATCGCTCCGCGTAATACACGCTCCGTATAAGTCCTTTAGCCTTTAAGTTCGATAGCGCGAGATGTGAAGATTTAACGTTTCAGGTATAATACGATAAGAACTATTTGCATATTCTGCACGGCACAAGCTATACAATTAATGCACCAGTGCCACGAAACTGTCTCTATGTACCGAGAAAACATTAATATTTGTATATATTTATACATATTCCTGCAAAGTAGTATTGCATGCTGGAGTGCAGGAGATTATCAAGTTATTTAACATTCAAATTTATAAAATTTTTCAGTAAGGAGAACAAGACGTCACTAGATTGAAACATAAAGTATTTCATGTGTACAATTATTTATATTGTACACAGTTTTTTAAAAAATATATTTTAGTTCATTAGAATTTTAAGTTGTTCAAGTTCGTGTTTGTCTTTTATTTTTTTGTTTGCAGAAACTTAATAGATAAATAGATAAGAACAATTTTTTTGTTTACTTTAATCAGTCTTTACCCTCTCTAAAAAAAAACCACAACGATTTTACCTACGCTTGTTTGCTCGATTTTAATAGACCGAGATACATATAAAACTCACCGGATGATTCGGTGCTGTCGATCTGCACGTTTTCTGCCATCGATGTGGTTCTCGCAGTTCTCTTTACTTGTTTTTCCGTGGCTTTAGGCTCTTTCAGTTGCTTCATCAGAAGGGGATGTAACTTCGGCGAGTAAAACCCGGTCGACAGGGAGAGGCTCCTCTGAGAAATGTGCCACCATCGTCTGCACCACGTTTCCTGTAACGTGCACCAGCAATTTCCGTTCTTACTTACGAGATACTTCTTCACGAATATATTGAACGAGTACGTGTGTGTGTGTGAAGCGAAGGTACGGAAATTTGAAAATGTATTGTTTAAATACTCGAGATCGTTATATATAGCCAGAAGTGAACATGGTTTTTCAATTATTCCGTTTAGCGAAGCCTGTAATTATAGAAGCCCACGGGCCGGTTCAAGGCCCTTCAACGTACCTATAGTTTATCGATTATCCGATATACCGTGATAATAATTTATATACAAACCTTTTTCATTAACAGACCGACGGTTTGCTTTAAGCCGATTAAAATGTTCGATAACGTTCATTTACTTTCAAAAATTGGTATAATTGTCTCAAAATGAAATAAAAATGTTTGCTCGCTTATATTCAAACTAACAAATTTTTTATATTCAAACATTAGAGAGTATGTTAGTATGTTTCGATGTTCGAGCGATATATTGTAGCAAAATTAATAAATATTAAATATGTATTAATAATATTAAATATGTAATTATTAGTATTAAATATACTACCACAAACAGAGCTGCTGTACAATATGTAATTGTGTAGAACGTGCGCTGCAATTTTTATATAACAACTTTGTTTATATTTATGTTGTATTTTTTTTTGTAAATACTTTCTCAAAAAATTATTATGTCTGGTCTGAATGTCTTCGGGATGTGTGATTATATATATTTCTTGCGTCTAAGTAGATATTTGAAAACATCAGTCAAGAAATCTCTATTTCGAAAAAAAATGTGCATAATAATATTCACCCTGAGGGTGAACGTGCAATATATCGACATCGAAAAATCGCACGTGCTACATAGGTTACAGGTAACGAAGTTTGACATGAAAGTGCAATCACGCGCGGATTGCCGCGCGACGACATAAATAACAAAATGTAATTTGTCTAATATAAACATTTACAAATATTACCGCATAAATTGAATTTTACATTTGATCAATTGTGATTCACTGTAATGCGCCGCTTATGTTTCGCGATGTTTACCGAAAACCGTATAAAACTAAATTCTCAGGAGAACGTATATCCGTATTCTGCATTTCGATGGATCCGTTCTCCAAGGAGAATCGGTATTTTTAGATAAACGCAGGTGTGAGAAGAATTGATTTCTCAGAAGTGGGAAATAAATAATACATAAGAATTCTCAATTCAGAGAGCCGCGAATCAAAGCGTTCTTTCTTTAGACTTTATCGCGAAACTTTATAGATTGTTTTTTACAAAGTTTAATCATTAATTTCGCAAAAATCGTGATGATGTTTTTCACGAAAATACTGAACTGTTACCTTAAATTCTTTTAAGTAATTAATTATTAGCTCATACCGTAGTTATTCCTGTCTCTAAATAAAAACATAATATTTTTTTTCGATTGTTGAGCTTTCTATATAAATTAGCAATTTCTTGATGCAAGATTTCTTGCAAGAAGGCTCTTAAAATTAGATTGCCACCCAATCTGCCGTAAATTGAGCAGAAACATCATCTCGGAAGCTAATAATATTTTTTTGCACGTACTATGTGCCCGTCACTTGCTTCTGACACTTTGTATTGTATACTTACTTTCTTCAATGATAAAGTGTCGACACAACAAGAAGTCGATATATATAAATAAAACTATACATATACATATAAACTACACAATATAAAGTAATTTCTTCGTACACGTGTTATATCACAAATTTAGTCTTTGTTTCGTACAAAATCGTGAGCGACCTACAGATGCTATACGTACGGAAATAAAAAAACGTGTTCACGCAAATAAATTTTCTAACAATCAAAAAGAAAAATAGATGAAAAGGTTCAAAAAACTACATCGATATCCTTTTATCCCTGAAAGCGTTCAATACCTAACATTTTTGTGTATCCATTTCGCGCGCGTTGTTTGCTCCGATGTCCTACTTTCTTTATTCCCTGTGTCTCCTCCTCGTTACTTCCGTTGCATTTATCCCCGACACTCCCCGTGAACTCTTGCCATCGATTCCACTGCGGCGTTCGCAGGTTACAGAAATTATGTTTGCATCGCGCGGCATCAAGCTGTGACCGGACAGCTTTGAAGTTTCCAAGAAACCGATTTCTGTGTGCCAGCGCAGCATGTAGAGTGTTTATTATCATCTGTGTATTTATTATTGTGCAGCGTCTAAACCGCACAGAGTCATTATCAATGCATAATCATCGATTTTGAATGATATTAATGTTTTAAAGTGCCGGGATGTCTATAGAGCAAATTATAAATTCAATCGATATGTATGTACACACTCGGATGTTTACGTTGTATTATTACGGTTAACGCAAATCATACCGTCATTGATTGTTAAACGACTCTGGAGTATTTTTTTTTATTATCTCAAGAAAACATATTTATTGGTTCGATTGTACAATGATTATTTTGTAGAAAAAATAGAATTCTAATTGAAGGAGAATAAAGAAGTTTGACGCAATCTAAAAATGAAAGATTTTATCAATATTTATTTTCGAAAGCGT
>QVNW01000055.1:0-46216 GCA_014825475.1 Pseudomyrmex flavicornis
CGTTGCTCGTTGCTCGTTGCTCGTTGCTCGTTGCTCGTTGCTCGTTGCTCGTTGCTCGTTGCTCGTTGCTCGTTGCTCGTTGCTTCTCGAACTTTATCTAAAATAGATATCGCTTCATTATAGCGAATAAAACTCTCTAATCCTTCTTCTAAAAGGGGACGAGTCGCTTGGGAGATGATTTTCTCTTTATCATATTGAGAGATTGTACAAAGCCCATCATATTCTATATCACGTAGAAAGAAGCAGACTCCGCCTTTAATCTCATTATGAGGGAAACAATCATTCCCATTAGGGAAGTCATGAAGCTCTTTAATATGGGTATCATGAAGCATCATATCCCGAAACGCATCTAATCCCATCCCGCCACTATACCAGCGTGCGGGAATAATCATACAGAGATAGCGTGGATTAAGTTTTTTAGCCTGTTCAATAAAGAGATGATAAAGCGGTTTTGCTTGTGCACCAAAGCCGCCGCTATTCATTTGATAAGGGGGATTGCCGATAATAACATCAAATTTCATCTTGAAAAATTCTTCTGGCTTTTCTGTATGAATAAAAGGATAGGCATAATTCTCATAAAGATCGTCACATTCGTCAAAGATTTTTTCAGAACTACCGCAATAAGAGCATTTCCCCTTTTCCCAAGAATGATTTCTGAGAGGAAAAAGAATATGACCTTCTTTTTCTGAGAAGCATTTTGTTGCGGAAAAGGGGCTATTTGCCTCTTTAGAGCAATAGAGTGTTCTCCGTGAAACGAGCCCTGTAATATGGGTAATGGCAATGCCGAAAAGCTGTTTTGTGAAGATATGATCGATACGTTTTTGGAGGTCTGGAATTTCCTCTTCAAGCCCTTTAAGAAGGCGTTTAGCGATTTCACGCAGAAACACGCCTGATTTTGTCATAGGGTCAAGAAAGCGTGCTTGCGGGTTTGACCATAAGTCTAGAGGCAAGCGATCAAGCATTTTATTGGCAATATGAGGCGGAGTAAAAACCTCATCACTGCTTAAATTTGCAAGACAATTTAAAATATCGGGCGTGTTCTCCTTAAACATGGTTCAAGGATTTTTCTTTGAGGATAAATTCTGCCATTTCATCAAGGGAAAGAGCGGGGAATTCTTTTATAAGAATTGGTTCGGAGGAGAGATCATATTCTTTCGGTGTGGTATTGAAGAGGTCTTCTTGTCCTTCTTTTTCTTTATATTTAAAAATTTTTCTTTTGATTTTTTTATTTTCTACGCGCCATTCAGAAAAAGTGATTAAGTCATGATGATTGGGCAATCTGCACATTTTTAATGTATCGCCCCATATGATATTTTTTTCTAAAATATAGGTCGAGATGATGAGATAATTTTTAAAATTTACCTCATGAAAATTCTGACGCTTATAATGTTCTAAGAGAATTTTCTTGAGCCTTGTATGGCATTCTTCAATATTATCTTTTTGAATATCAATGCCATAAAGCGCGCCAAGAGCGATGAGCGCATAAAGCGCGTATTTTTCTGGATTCCCTTGAGCGTGTTTTTCTACCGTTGCAAGTTTGCGTTCAAGAAGTTCAATAAAGAAATTTCCAGTTCCGCAAGCAGGCTCTAAAATACGTGCCTCAATACGTTCCGCCTCATCGCCTAAGAGGGCGACCATGTGTTTGACTTCACGTTCATTCGTGAAGACTTCACCATGATCGCGGACGCGCTCTCTTGATTTAATTTGTTGAGAGATATGCGCGATCTCTCTCTCTAACTCATGGGAAAGGGTGGAATTCTGCATAAAATGCCTCAATGAGGATGAGAGATATTTATTGCGCTTTTATTTGCGTCATCATTTGCGCTCTCTCTTGGCGGGAGGTATAGCGATTACGCTTAACAGGCGTTGTAACGGTATTTTCTGGGGCTGTGGGTCCACCAAAACCAAGGAAACCTTCGGGTGGGTTGGGTTTCCCCCCATCAATTAAGAGTTTCTTTGCCATATGTGGGGTCGCACTTATTCCCGCCTGACCATTAATCTTCATATGATGTGTGTTATCACCTTCAGTAATATCACCATGGTGAACATCGCCCATAAGATGACCATCAGGATTATAAGTTCTCATAGAGAGAAGAAGAAACATAATATCGTTACGCCCTAGATCGATCGCCATATCAAGAGGTGTTTGTTCAAGGACATTTTTGGCATCAACATCTGCCCCGCGATTAAGGGCTTCTTTTGCTGCCATAAGCGAGCCATTATTAATTGCGTCAAAAAGAGCAGCTGTTGGGTTGAGATCAAGCCGTGCATGGCTTTGATCTTCGTCATCACTTTCCGCCCCTGGGAGTGCTGAAGGGGGCGCGTTGCGGCGTGCTTCTTTGCGTGCTTCACTCTTTTTTTGTGCTTCCATCATGTCTTGTTCTGCTTCTGCCTCATCTGTTGATTGTGCATAAGCATGGTGGAAGGAGGTAGGCAGAACGCTTATCATCGCAAAGCTTGCTAAAAGAGAGAGACGAATGAAGCGAGGGAAATGAAGGCGAAATAAATACATGATGAATAATAATCTCCGCTTATGATGCAATCTTGGTCAAATATAGAGCAGCTTATACTGTTATTTAAAGCTATTCTATATTTTATCTTCCTTCACGCCGCCACCCTAAAGCGAGAAGTCCTAGAATAATAATCAGTGTAATCCAATTTGGAAGGAGAGAAATAAAATGATCTTTCCCAGGGATTGAGGCTTTTTGAAGTGGGATGCCAAGCCAATTCGTACCATAAGTCACATCTGAAGACATGACTTGACGTATATGAGGTACATGGAGGGATTCTAGAGAGCCAAGCCAGAAGATTCCACCATGAGATTGGGTGATAATAGGGCGTAATTTCTCTGCTGTTGTACGAAGATCCGTATCTTCTAGAGGATTCGTATCAATCATGCTTGTGTAAGCGGCGAGGTCTTGGTGTTTGACTGTCCAAATACCGACTTCCTCTTGTTGCTGAGGGGAAAGCATATAGACGGATTTTAGAACGCCATGTGTGCCATAGGGTTTGAGAGGAAGGTTAAATTCTTCATGAGATGGACTAAGAATATGGGCGTCTTGTTCGGTATTCTTATCAGCCCCGTAAAGTTCTATGGTGAGGCGATGTGCATCAATCTGCGCAGAAAGGCGATGTTCTTCTAACTCAGGTTCTTTCATTAACCAATGAGAGAGGCGGCGAAGAAGCTCGGCTTGAGGGCCAGAATTTTGCACCCCACGTGACCAAAGCCAAATTTGATCAGACATCAACATGGCGACACGTCCTTTCCCCTTATGCGCCAGTTGAAGAAGCGGGTCCCCTCCCTCTGTTTGCAGAACTGTTTCTCCCTCAAGATGATCTGTCTTTAAGAAACGATACCATGAGCCCCATTTTTGGTTGGGGCGTGTGAAAGGGGGATCTGCGAGAATGCTGGTAACGGGATGTGTCATTCCTAATTTTGTTAATTCTGGAATAAAGCGTTTTACGGTTACAGAATTGGGGATAATATGGGCAGGAAGAATTTTTGCGAGGGTTGTTTCTTGGAGAGACTGTTCCTCTGCCATTTCAGGGCCTGAGACAATTAAGAGCCCGCCGCCTTTTTGGACATATTGGCTGATATTTTCCAAATAGGCTTCAGGGAGAATATTTTGATTATGGAACTCATCAAGAATAATCAGGTCAAAATCATTAATTTTTTGCTCAAAGAGTTCATGGGTTGGGAAGGGGATAAGGGCAAGATCTGAAATAGGCGTATCATCAACAGTCTCGGGTGAACGTAAAATTGTGAAGTGAATAAGATCAACCGAAGGGTCAGATTTAAGGAGTTGCCGCCAAACACGTGCTGAAGGATTGGGTTCACCTGAGATAAGCAAGACTTTTAAACGATCGCGCACTCCTTGAAGGCGTAGAATAAGATTATTATTTTTCAGGGAAACTTCATTGGGAAGAGGGCTTGCAAAAAGCTCTTTCAAGGTAAGACCAGGTTGCGTAACAGGAATTTCTAAATTGACGACTTCACCAGAATGGGTCGTGGCAATAAGAGAAGAACTTCCATCTTTTTTACGCTCCATAATATCGACATTTTGCCCAGGGGCGATACCTGTATCATCGACTTGAACACGAATATGGGCTTTCTCACCAATAACAACATAAGGGGGCGCGCTTAAAATGCGCAGATGCCTATCAATCTCTTCATGAGGCGCAGAAAGAAGAAGATGAACAGGAATAGGATGCCCCATCATATCATGAAGCATTTTAGGGAGATGTTTCGGCGTATCGTGATTTTGCCCATCTGTAAGCAAGAAAATAGCAGAGAGGTGGCTATAATTAGGGATTTCTTGTTCTAAAGCTTCAAAAATATGCGTGCCTTGCCCATTTCCGCCGCCAATATCAAGTTCATGCAGATGTAGATTTGTAAATTTTTTTGTATTTTCTTCTATCTGTTTTTTTGCCTCTGTAAGAAGTTTTTGACGCTCGCCAATATGTATGGAGGGGCTTTTATCAACAACAAGAAGAACATCTTGCGGTTGTATCTGCCATGTTGGGCGGGTGAGTTGTGGATGGGCAAGCCAGATAACCGTTAAAAGAGAGGCAAGTGCGCGCCATATAATTCCGCGAACATGACGAAAAAGACCATAAAGCCCAAGAATAATGCAGAGCGCGGCCATAGAAAAGAGAATATAGGGGGAAAGACTTGGGAGCCAAATAAGATTTGTCATGGTTCTACGGTTTCCATTTCACCATTTTCAGTCGCTGAATCATCTTGCATATTTTTAAGGCGTTTAAGCATTTCAGGATATCGTTTTTGGTCATTTTTATAATTTCCTGTGAGGGCGTAAATGACGATATTCATTCCTGTTCGGTAAGCAAGCATCCTTTGCTCTTCCCCGCCAGGGAGCACCGCAAAAGGATGTTCTCCATTTTGGTCGACTGCCCAAGCGTGTGCCCAATCGCTATTGCCAATAATGACAGGGCTCACATCGTCCCCATCATCATTTCCTGAGCGTGTAATATAGGTTTTTTGACCATCAATACGGCCTGGAAAATGTTTAAGAAGGTAGAAACTATGGCTTAAAACATCTTGGTCTGTAATTTCCTTTAAAGGGGGAATATCAAGATTTTGGCTTGCTTTTTCGAGGGCTTCTTGTGTTGCAGTCCCATTTTCCCCATCAAGGAGGCTATTGGCGCCCATTTTATCAATAATAAGAAGCCCTCCATGTTTCATATAATCATTAAGCGCATCGCTTTGAGAGGGGGTAAGAGATGTATCTGGTTCGATCGCCCAATAGAGAACAGGATAGAAAACCAGCATATCTTTTCCCAAAATAACAGGAACAGATTTACCAAGATGTGTTGTACTTCTTTGATTGATAAATTGGCTTAACCCATCAAGCCCTTCTTGGAGGATATGATTCGTTTCTGCATTTGGAGAGCTAATATAAGCCAATTTTGTCTCTAAGGCACTCACAGGTACATTATTAGGAATATTTCCTGTTGATATCTCTGATGTAGCAGCCCAGAGCGGGCTTGAAAAACCATAAAAGAGTGTGCCCGCTATGATCATCATCATGGTATTTTGTTTGAGAAAGCGGCTTAATGCGCCAGCTCTTTTAAGGGAAAGGACACCATCAATAAGGAGTAACGCTAAGGCGATTTCTGTCATTAAAGGTCCAAGTGGATATTCGATTTGCAGATGTTCAGGGGTACGCGCGCTCCCAAGAAGAGGTTCAATTTGCAGATGCGGGGCGGAAGAAGATGTCAGATTGAGGGGAATACGCTGAGTCTGTGTGCCATAATAACCTGCCTGAAGAAAGGGGCTAAGCGTGATAAGATGCGCTTTTGCGGGAAGAGGGGTAAGGGTTGAGGAAGGGAGATGAAGCGCAGCATTATGGTCGAGAATACGCCAAGCGGGGAAGTTATTAAAGCTCATCGTCTCTTCATCTTCAGAATGGTGCGCCAGGAGAGCAGCACGCTGAGAGAGCCTTTCAAGCATTTCGGGGAAAAGTTCTGAGAGGACAAGATTAGACCAGTTTGCTGTTGGGGTAATATGGAAGAGCACAATCATTCCCGCCCCTTCTTGCCGTGCGGTGATGAGAGGTGTGCCATCTTCCAATTCTGCCCAAACATGTTCTTCAAGATCATTAGAAGGTTGGGCAAGAATTTGCTTTGATATGGTAATATCTTGCGGAATATTCAGTCCAGAAAAAGGAGAAGAAGAGGAGAAACGGGCAAGTTTTTGTGCTTTCCCCCATGACATTGCCCCACCTAATTGTCGTTGCCCATGAAGAAGAGGGACGGGAATGAGATTTTCTTGTGCATTAATATCATCAGCAATATTTTCTTGCGCTAAAAGAGGACCAGAGAAGCGGAGTAACATTCCTCCTTTTTGCACCCATTCAAGGATGTCTTTTTTATTTTTATCGGTAATGGTGCCATCAGGAGCAATAAGGAGGGAGAGGGACTCTTTAAGGAGATGTGGTAGATCATTAATTTGAAGCGTATTAAAATTCTTTATCGCGCGTGCGAGATAAAAAGCACTTCCTGTAAGGGGTTCATTATCGCCTGTGAGGTGGATAAGCCCAATAGATGCTTGGTTTTGTGTTGCATTGAGTAGATAAATCCCTTCTGGGGCGGGAATATGCTCTATTTTAAGCGCGTTGAGAGGGAGGGAAAGCTCATGAGGAAGGCTGGCTTTAAAAGGGCGGTTTGTTTGCGCATTCCAGTGATAAATTGTATTAAAATGCCCATTAGGGCTTAGATTTAACCCCTGAAGAGAAATGGGGATGGACGCGCATCCTGGGAGGGTTTCTGCAATAAATTTTTCATTTTTGGTTTTAGGGAGGGGGCGGAGCGTGATAATATCACAGCTCGGCCAGCGGATATCCTCAACATTATCCGCCAAAGAAAGAGGGGCATCAAGAGCGTCTTCATGACCCTCTTTAAGGGAGTCTGAAAGAAAAATAACATGCGCATTATGAAGGAGCGCGGTCATTTCAGGTGAAGAAAGATGTTGCGCTAGTGCAAGGCGATCAACAGACCAGTTTTGTGGGTGAATTTTGAGAAGAAATGTTTGAAGTTCTTCTTGTTGCATTGGGGTAATAGGTGTTGGCCATTCCCCATTTTCATTACGTGCCGTGAGAAGAATTGTCACATGACCATGAGAGCGTATGGAGCTTTCTGCTAAGGCTTGTAGGCTTTTAAGACGGTCATTCCAATGGGCGTAAGAAGCCCATCCATTATCAACAATCAGAACAAGTTTTTGCCCGCTAATATCTTTTTGTTGTGCGGGTAAGATGACGGGGCCTGAGAAGGTGATAATGAGGCAGGTGAGGGCGCAAATTCTTAAAATCAGCAACCAAAGGGGAATATTTGCCGCATCATTTTGTTGTGGGCGAAGTTGGGAGAGGAGAAAAGTCGGAGGAAATATCTGCTCTTTAGGGCGTGGGGGAAGGGCTCTAATGAGCCACCATAGAGCAGGAAGAAGGAGCAGGAAAAGGAGATAAAGAGGAGAGGTCAGAATCATTTTTTCGCGCCTAGAGTGTGATGTATTTTAAGGAGGAGCGGCAGAAGGGGGTTATTTGTCACATGGGTAAAAAACTCATTGCGGTCGCCTTTAAGATAGCAAAGCTGAGAAAGATGGCGTGCAAAAGCTTCTTGATAGGATTTCTTGAGTCGTTCTACTGCGGGGAGAATAACATCTGGGCTTTCCTCTGGGTCTCTAAATTGGATGCGTCCTTTATAAGGAAGGCTGAGTTCTGCGGGGTCATGTAAAGCGAGGAAGGATGTATGACCTGGGCGTTTACGGCAGAGGTTGAAAACATGGCGGTAAATCTCTTCTTCCCATAAAAAATCGCTAATAATAAGGAGCTGTGTATGGGGAGGGGCGAGCTCAATAGGGGGAAGATTACGGTTTCTTTCTGAAGAATTTTTAAGAAGTTCACGCCCTAAAAGAGGAAGATGCTGGCTATTATGATATGTTTTTTTCTGCCCTAAAACATGCACATGTTCGCCTGTTTTCATAGCAGCTTGTGCTAAAGTGAGTGCAGCTGTGAGGGCGATATCGGTTTTAAGGGGAAGTGTTTCGTGAGAATGCCACTGCATGGAAGGAGAGAAATCAATCCATATACTCAGATTATGAGGAGTTTGATGCTCTCTTTCCTTGACCCATCTTATCGAAGAATCCACTGAGCGTGCTGATTGCCGCCAATCAATATAAGAAGCAGGTTCATGGGGTTGATGCGGACGAAATTGCCAAAAATTCTCACCAATCCCGACACGCCTTCTTCCATGCCGCCCCTGCTGAAGCAAGCGAGCCATTTTCCCTGCAGATAAAATAAGCTCAGGGAGAAGGAGCGGTGTATTTGGGTGATATTCTTGTTTTTGTTTTCTTTTACGTTTTAGGAAAGAAGGCGGTTTAAGCACGGGAAAGCCTATACAGAGAGAGTCGTTTTAATGAGGGGGCTTAAAGATGTGCGGAGACATGGTCGGCAATGATCATCTCTGGGGTGACATTTTCAGCTTGGGCATTGAGTGTAAGTCCTAAACGGTGGGCAAGAACAGGGACAGCAAGTTCTTGGAGATCATCAATACTGGGGGAGAGCCGCCCACCAAGGAGGGCGCGTGCCCGTATTGCCATCATCAGAGCTTGGGCAGCGCGTGGACCTGGACCATATTCTAGCGTATCTGATAATCTATCTGGGGAGGCGGGGTCTGTAGGGCGAAGGCTTCTTACAAGATCTAAAATCGCATTGACAAGTTTTTCACCAACAGGGAGAGCGCGTACAAAAGATTGGGCTTCACGCAGCTCTTTAGCGGAAAGGAGGCAAGGAAGCTCTTCTTGTTCTACCCCAGTTGTTTGAAGAAGCATTTGGCGTTCTGCCTCGCGTGAGGGGAAATCAAGATTGATCCGCATCATAAAACGGTCAAGCTGAGCCTCTGGAAGCGGGTAGGTGCCTTCTTGCTCAATAGGGTTTTGCGTGGCGAGAACATGGAATGGGCGAGGGAGAGGCCATGTTTTTCCTCCCTGAGTGACGATGCGCTCTGCCATAGCTTGGAGAAGGGCGGATTGTGTTCGTGGGCTGGCGCGATTAATTTCATCTGCAAGAACAAGCTGACCAAAAATAGGTCCTAATTCAAAGCGGAAGCGTCTTCTGCCTCTTTCATCTTCTTCTAAAATTTCTGCCCCTGTAATATCGGAGGGCATCAGATCGGGTGTAAATTGAATACGGGTAAAATCAAGCCCTAAAACTTTTGCGCAGCTATTGACGAGAAGGGTTTTCCCAAGCCCTGGAGCGCCCATAAGAAGTGCGTGACCACCGCTAAGAAGGGAAATCAGCACATTATCAATCACGTCTTTTTGCCCTAAAACAGCGCGCCCTATCGTACGGCTTAGCTGTTCTAATTTAGGCGCAAGACGGTCAATATCAGCAAGATCGGTGCTGTCTGTAAAGGTTGCGCTGGCATTATATGTTCTTAGAGGGGCTTGGTTATCCATAATGTGAGATCCGCCTTATTGAAAGATGTGTAACGTGAAGAAGTCAAAAGAGCTGTGCTGAGAGTATAGGGGGTAAAATATGCAGAGAAAAGAGCGTCCTTCATAAAGTCATTAATATTGCCTCAAACACAGCCTTATTTATCATTTTCTATAGTCTAATGTGAAAAGGGGGGTTTTATCAAAGGGTTTTAATCACCAGTTTGCTAAGGAGAGTTTTTTATCTTCAGAGGAGTAAGGGAGGCGTGTCATTATGTTAGATTCTTATGGGGAGAAGAAAGAAAAATTTATCGCCCATTATCAACAATGTGCTGCGCAAGATATTTTGGCTAGCGAGGCGACAGGGAATAAGAGCGTACGGCAAGAAGGCGAGGTAAATGCTCTCATGAAGAAACAATGTGTAAAAGAGCAGCTTATTCAAAATGAGACTCAAGAAGAGCGTCTTTTACCTTTTGTGATTCGCCGTGATGGGCGGTGGTTCTATCGTGAGAGTGAAATTAAGCGCAAGGAACTTCTTTGTCTCTTTGCCTCCTTTCTAAAGCGCGATGAGGAAGGTCATTATTGGCTTGAGACACCTACAGAATCGGGGAAAATTCATGTTGAGGATGTGCCTTTCTTAGCTGTTGAGATGGATTTTAGGGGGCATTCTCATCGTCAAACAATTTGTTTGAGAACAAATATGGATCAACTTCTTTGTGTGGGGGAGGAGCATCCTCTTATTTGTGATTGGAATCGTCATCATGATCAAGGGAGCCCGCCTTATATTTTTGTAAAAGAAGGGTCTGGTGATCATCCTATTTTGGCGCGGGTGAGTCGTGCTGTATGGTTGGAGTTGGCGGCTTTAGCTGTTGAGGGTCATATAGGGGATGCGCCATGTTTAGGGGTGTGGAGTAGGGGATGTTTCTTCCCGCTTTCACGCCTGTCAGAAGCGTGTTCTGATACAGATGATGCTTGAGATCTGAGCAGATTAAGAGTGCCGTGAGAAAGAGGAGGGGGGAGATAGGGTGATAAAAGATAAGCTTAGATTTTTAGCGCAATATCATGGGATAGAAGCGCTTTGGGAGGTTCTCCCTTCGGCGCGCCTTGTTGGAGGCTGCGTGCGCGATCTTCTTCTCGGTTATGAGATTCATGATATTGATTTTGCTGTCCCTCTTGCCCCTGAAAATGTGATGGCACTTTTAGAGGCGCGTAAAATTCGTGTTTTTCCGACTGGGTTGGATCATGGTACGGTTACGGCTGTGATTGAGGGGCATCATTATGAAATCACAACTTTAAGGCGAGATGTTACAACAGATGGGCGCCATGCTGAAGTCGCTTGGAGTGATGATTGGAAGGAAGATGCGCAACGGCGTGATTTTACAATAAACGCGCTTTCCTTGGATAAAGATGGGAATTTATATGATTATTTCTCTGGTCTTGAGGATTTAGAGAAGAAGATTTTGCGTTTTGTCGGTGTGGCAGAGCGGCGGATTGAAGAAGATGCGCTTCGTATTTTAAGATTCTTTCGTTTTTCCGCACGCTATAGTGATTGGGGGGGGGAGAGCCCTTTGGAGGCTCAAGCCTATAAGGCGATTAGAGAGAAAAAACATCTTATTCAAACGCTTTCTGCTGAGCGTATTGCTTCAGAAATATTTAAAATTTTGGCAGGTCCACATCTTTGTCAGATGCTTTCTTTTATGGATGAGATGGGGGTTTTGGCAGAGATTTTTCCCACTTATAGTGTCTCACATTTAGAAACACTTCTTCATCTTGGTCATAAAATTGAAAAAAATGCTTCTCAGGAAGAAGGGAAGGAAAAACGTGAAGAATTAGTAGAAAATGGTGTTCTTCTAAGATTTTACGCGCTCTCTTCACAGGCTGCGATGGGCAAGAAATTAAAACTTTCTAATCTTATGAATGCGCATTTAAAAGCTTTAGAAGCATCCCTCCCTTATATGTCTGATGAGGTCTCAGATGAGGCGTTACGGCGTTTATGCGTTTGTTATCGCCGCCCTCTTTTGTGGGATAAATCATGGCTTGCTCAGACGGCAGAATATGCGTCATTACAGGCAGAGGATAAAGAGAAGAAAAAAGAAATAGTTGAAAAATGGTCTTTATTGCGTCAGCGACTTATCATGATGGAACAACCTTATTTTCCACTACAGGGGAAGGATCTTCTTGCATTAGGTCTTCCCCCAGGACCGCAAATAGGGATTTGGTTAAAGCGTGTGAAAGAATGGTGGATGAGAGAAGGCTGTTCTGCGGATCATGAGAGATGTGTGGCGTGGTTTAAGGCGTCCTTGGAGATGCAAGAGAAGATAAATAAAGCGCAATAGGGTGAGAGATTAAAGATGAGCTTAGAGAGAGGAGAGGGCAGAACACGCCTTCTTATAGCCCGTTTATGGCGTGATGAGATCAGAGCGCATAAAATACAGCTCTTGATGATTTTTTGTCTCACCTGTGTCATGTCTTTCTTGACGGCACTTTATCCCTTGGTCATTAAAAAAGCGATTGATATGTTTGCTGCGCATGATAGGCGTATTCTTTATCAAGTGCCGCTTATTGTGATTGGGGTGACGAGCTTAAAAGCCTTTTCTCAATATGGGCAAAATATTTCTGTACAAAAATTGATTTTAGTGATTGTGCGTCAGATACAGGGGAAGATGTTTCACCATTGTTTGCGTGCGGATATTCCTTTTTTAGAGAAAGAAGCCCCAGCGCAATGGGCAGCGCGTTTTACGACCGATGCGCTCTCGATTCGTGAAGCATTAACGCGTTCGGTCAATGCGCTGGGCGATATTATCACCCTGATTGGGCTTGTTTTATCAATGGTTTGGATGGATTGGGAGCTGAGCTTAATTGCGGTTATTCTCTATCCTCTTGCCTCTCTTCCTGTGCAGAAATTAGGGCGGCGTGTGCGGAAAGCTTCGAGGGGAATGCAGGAAGAAATAGGTCTAAGTTCTGCGATTTTAAATGAAAGTTTTTCTCTTGCACGCCAAGTGCGCGTTTATGGTCTGGAAAAAAATGAAGAGTCACGTATTGGGGCGTCTCTCGATTATTTGCATGATCTTTTCCTTTTAATTGCGTCTCATCGCGCCAGATTAGACCCTATTCTCGAAGTGATTGGTGGTGCAGCTATTGCGTTTGTTCTTGGTTTTGCGGGCTGGCGTGCCGCAACAGGTGGGGCAAGTTTAGGGGATTTTACAGCTTTTATTGCGGCGCTTTTTGCAGCATCACGCCCTTTAAGATCGCTTGGTTCTTTAAATACAGCTCTGCAAGAGGGACTGGCAGGGATTGCACGTATTTTTGATATTTTGGATCATCCTATCGAAAATCATTCAGAAAGAGAGAAGAAAATAACACTTCCAGCAAGGGGAGGGCATCTGGTTTTTGAGGGGGTTTCTTATTTTTATCCTCATGGACGCCAAGTCATTGACAATCTCTCTTTTGAGGTCAAAGAGGGAGAGCATATTGCGCTTGTTGGGGCAAGTGGCTCTGGGAAGTCGACAATAGTTTCTTTGATACCGCGTCTTTATGATGCCCAAAAAGGGAAGATTATTCTTGATTCTTGTGATATTGCGGATCTTTCTTTAAAGGATTTGCGCGGGGAAATCGCCTATGTTGCACAAGAAAGCGTTCTTTTTGATCTTTCAATTATGGAGAATATTCGCTTAGGAAGAATGGATGCAGGTGATGAAGAGATTGAAAAACTTTGTCATGATTTAGGGCTTGATTTTATTCAAGACTCCCCTTTAGGGCTTTCTTTATCTGTAGGACCAGGTGGACAGCGTCTTTCTG
The DNA here is from genome assembly GCA_014825475.1 of Pseudomyrmex flavicornis. Classification (NCBI taxonomy): domain Eukaryota; kingdom Metazoa; phylum Arthropoda; class Insecta; order Hymenoptera; family Formicidae; genus Pseudomyrmex; species Pseudomyrmex flavicornis. The sequence goes on from QVNW01000055.1 coordinate 13,247, forward strand.
GCGGGCAAAGACAGAGAATAGCTTTGGCACGTGCTTTATTACGTAATCCGCGTATTTTACTTCTTGATGAAGCAACGAGTGCGTTAGATGGTGAGACAGAGAAGAAAATTCATCAGATTTTGCATCTTTATCGCCGTGGAAAAACAACATTGAGTGTCGCTCATAGGCTTTCGACAATTAAGAATGCAGATCGTATTTTAATGCTTGAAAAAGGACGGATTATTGAGCAAGGAACCCATCAGACCTTGCTCAATCATCAAGGGGCTTATGCGCGTTTAGTAGGTATCCAGTCTTTAGAGGATGCTTGAAAAATACCACTTAATTCTGGAATGATGACTTCATAAAGCGTATGTTTGAAGCCTAAATCATATTCCCCATCCAGCATATCAAAGGGGTTCACCCAACGCCAATCATTAAATTCAGCAGGATCTTGGTAGTGAAGGTTAATCTCGCTATCTTGCCCTTTAAAGCCAAAAACAAGCCATTTCTGCTTTTGCCCACGATAGCGACCACTTAAGACGTGCCCGACTAAAGAAGGCGGGAATTCATAGCTGATCCATTCTTCTTTTTCTCCAAGAAGAGCCGCATTTCTTGTGCCAATTTCTTCTTCCATTTCACGCCAGCCAGCTTCGATAATATCTTCGCCCGCATCAATCCCACCTTGCGGGCATTGCCAAATACTGCCAGAAAGATCGGCGCGTTTTCCTAAAAAAATCTCACCTTTAGGGTTGAAAAGCGCAATGCCAACATTGGGGCGATAAGGAAGATCAGAGGAAAAAGCAGTCTGAATCATGGTTTTTCTTTCGGAGCTGGAGAGGCAGATGATGAAGAAGCATTCATCAAAGAAAGAAGGTGAAGCGCTTGCTGTAGTTGGAAATCTGTCTCTGGTTTAAGTGGATCAAAATTCGACCATTTTTCAGGTGGTTTAGAGGCGATAGTCGCTATACCTGCAGGGAGCGGCGTATGGCTTGTATCTTTACTTGCACCATTATTGCTGAGCACATGGGCCAGATCAGCTTCATGATATGTATATTCATTATCATCATCACGGCTTTCATGGACTTCAATATCTGGCGTGATGCCAAGCCCTTGAATGGATCGCCCTGATGGGGTGTAATAACGCGCTGTTGTTAGGCGTACTGCCCCTTGATCCGCAATCGGGATAATGGTTTGAACAGAGCCTTTCCCAAAGCTACGTTCGCCTAAGAGAAGAGCGCGGTGATGATCTTTTAAAGCGCCAGAGACAATTTCACTTGCAGATGCAGAACCCGCATTAATGAGAACAACGATGGGGAGACCATCGGTAATATCTTTGCCGGTGCCATCCCAATGCTGGTTCATGCTTTTATTTCTACCACGGATAGAAACAATTTCGCCTTCTTTAATGAAATCACGGGAAACATTAATCGCTTCATCTAGTTTCCCCCCTGGATTAGAGCGGAGATCTAAAACCAGCCCATTAAGTGTTTTCCCAGGTGTTTTGGCGACATCTTTAACAAGTTTAAGATAGGCGGCACGCATCTCATGTTCAAGAGATGTATCAAACTCACTTAAGCGAATATAGGCTGTACGACCATAAAGAGCGGAACGTACAATTTGTACATGAATGATTTCACGTGTGAGCGGGATAGTTTGGATTTTCCCTGTTTTTGGACGTAAAATTGTTAAGACGATTTTTGTGCCTGGTTTCCCCCGCATTTTTTTGACAGCCTGATCAAGCGTGAGGTCAGCAATGCTTTTATGATCCACCATAGTGATGACATCCCCAGGGAGAATGCCTGCTTTTGCGGCGGGTGTGCCATCAATAGGGGAGATAATGCGAACATGTCCGCCATCTGATTGAACTTGAAGACCGAGCCCGCCAAATTGACCAGAAATCTGGTCTTGCATATCGTGGAGCTGCTCTGGTGTCATATAGGCGGAATGTGGGTCAAGATTGCCAACCATACCATCAAGCGCATTATTAATGAGTTTTTTATCGCTTAGAGGTTCGACATATTCTGTGCGTACAACATCCATGACCGTTCCAAGTAATGTGAGAAGGCGGATTGTTTCGGCATTATTCGTATCATCATGGATAGTCTCTTCAGCATAGGCTTTTAAAGAAGAAATTGGTGAAAAATCTTTAAAGAACCCAGCGCTACTCACAGCACCAGCTGTGAAGGCGAGGCTAAGCATGAGACCTGTTTTGAATTTCATAAAGAGAACGTCCTCTCACATCAAGGGGAGGGGGTAAAGAATAAAGAGAGTATAGCGAAGACTTGTTTTAAAAGCATCTTTTTTCTTTACCTTAATGAGATGAAGAAGGGGTTTTAGCAGAAGAAGCACTCTGATGAGAAGAGACAAGATAAGGAGTAGGATCAAGAAGATATTTATCATGATGAAGTTGTAAAAATAATAATCCTCCTTCTTCTGGCATTGTCCCAATTATTTCGCCCCATTTTACCCCCTGACCTGTTTGGGCTGTGATTTTTCCAAATCCTGAAAGGACAAAACGTTCTTTATGACCACAATCTAAAATCACCATTTCACCAAAAGAGCGAAACGCGCCTGTATAGAGAATATGCCCATTACATGGCGCATAGACAGAAGCATGAGGAGGCGCTTTATAGGTCAGACCTGTTGCACTTTCCCCATTTTCTGTTTTTTGACCCCATTTTGTAAAGAGACTACCCTCAACAGGATGAGCACCATGCCCCCAGCCTAAACCTGTGCCATTACGTAAAATAGCGGCTTGTTCTTTAAGATGTTTGGCGTCTTCATTTGTGGGATTATCGCGTATTATCTTTTGAGCTTTAAGGGAAAGATCGCGCGCTGTTGCAGCTTCTTGATAGGCAAGATGTGTAATTTCTTCATTTAAAGAGGCGGCATTTCTTCTTGCTTCAGAAAGAAGCTTTTGAGCATCAGCGAGCGTTAATTGCGCTTCCTGATGTGCTGTTTGGGTTTTTTGGAGGAGGAGATCATTTTGGGTATGTTCTGTTGTTGCGGTATTTTTTTCTTTTTCCGCCATTTCTTTTTCTTGTTGGATTTCTTGCATTTTTACGACAAGCGCATGATGTGCTGCCTCAAGACGTGCGGCTTTTTGTTGTGCAAAAATAGCCTGTGCCTGAAGAAGAGAGAGTGCCAAAGTCGTTTCTTCTGATGTTGGTGCCCCTGCAAAAGAATGAGAAGGGAGGGCATTAAGAGGTGGTGGGGGCCAAAAAAGAGGCATATCTACAGTATCATGTAGATAGGAGGCTGAAGGAAGTAAAAGAGAGGCTTTTAGCGCTTGCAGGATTTTTTGATGATATAATATCTCATCTGCTTTTTGTAGTTTTTGATTTTGTGCATCCATGAGATCAAGGCTTGTCTGCGTTTTATCAAGAGCGCGAAGAAGGGCGTCTTGACGTGTTCTTAAACTATGAAGCTGGTCTTGAAGCTGTGTTTCTTGCAGAGATGCTTTTTGAAGGGCTTTTTCTCTTTCTGCGATAAGAGAAAGCTGTTTTGAAAGAGATTTTTTAAGAGCAAGATGCGCCGCATAAGATTGGTGCATAGCCTGTTTTTTATCAATAGGGTCTCTCTCACGAGAAGGCGATGTGCCTATGATCACATTTTGTGCATAAGAAAGGGGAGAAAGAGAGAATATAGATGTAAAGGAAGCGAATATGCTCAATACCACCATGTTTTTCATGGTGGTATTGGCAATTTTTGCTAATTTTATTTTGGAGGAAACGGAGCTACATAAAAGCAAAAGATTATTGCCCAGGCTCTAAGAGAGAACGTCCTGTCATTGCTTCTGGTTGTTCTAACTCCATAAGTTCCAAAATAGTAGGGGCGAGATCTGCAAGACGCCCTTCATGCATCTTATAGGATTTACGCCCATGAGCGAGCATGACAGGAACGAGGTTCGTGGTATGTGCTGTATGAGGACCGCCAGTCGTGACGTCTTTCATTGTTTCACAATTTCCATGATCCGCAGTGACGAGCAAGCTACCGCCAACTTTTTCAATCGCATCACTAATACGCCCAAGACCTTGATCAACAGCTTCACATGCTTTGATAGCCGCCTCAAGAGAGCCCGTATGGCCGACCATATCAGGATTCGCAAAATTGAGAATGATCATATCATATTTACCAGATTCAATGGCTTCTACGGCACGATCAGTTAATTCTGGCGCAGACATTTCAGGTTGAAGATCGTAAGTTGCTACTTTAGGAGAAGCAACTAATGTGCGATCTTCCCCTTCGAGCTGAATTTCACGCCCGCCATTGAAGAAATAGGTGACGTGAGGATATTTTTCTGTTTCTGCCATACGCATTTGTTTGCGACCAGCACGCGATACGACTTCGCCTAAAAGATCATTCATGGCTTGATGTGGGAAGAGAACCTTCACATAAGGTGCAAGAAGATCTGAATAGAAGGTCATCGTGCATGTTTGTGCAATATTGAGGCGTTGCCCGCGGTCAAACCCATCAAATTCAGGAAGAAGAAATGCGTTGAGAATTTGACGAATACGATCAGCACGGAAATTAATAGCGAGAATCCCATCGCCATCTTTCATGCCGTTATAATCGCCAATAACAGCAGGAATCGTGAATTCATCGCCGCGTTTATCTTTCGCATATTGATCGGCAAGAACATCAAGAGGCGCGCTAAATTTAGGACCTTTTCCGTAGCGTATTGCATCAAAAGCTTTTTGAACGCGTTCCCAGCGATTATCGCGATCCATCGCATAATAGCGTCCACTTACGGTCGCAATTTTAGCCTCTTTAGGGAGTTCTGAAAGGAGTTCTTTAAAGAAGGCTTCACCACTTTGCGGCGGCACATCGCGCCCATCGCTAAAGAGGTGGAGTGCGAGAGGGATAGAAGCTTCATGAAGAATTTTTGCAAGGCTTACAAGATGATCTTGGTGTGAATGCACCCCCCCTTTAGAGGCAAGCCCCATTAAATGGCAGGTGCCGCCTGTTTGTTTTAGGGTCTCAATGAAATTTTTAAGAGTTGCATCTTTTGCAAGAGAGCCATCTTTACAGGCTTTTGTAATGCGTGGGAGTTCTTGCATCACAATACGGCCCGCGCCAATATTGAGATGCCCAACTTCAGAATTGCCAATTTGCCCATCTGGTAGACCGACATCTTCACCACTTGCTTTTAGGAAAGAGCGTGGTGAGGCTGCCCAAAGCCTATCAAAATTAGGTGTATTTGCAAGGCGTACAGCATTATCTGAATTTTCTTCACGCCAGCCAAAACCATCAAGAATGGTTAGCATAACAGGGCGTGGTGGTGTTGATTGGGTCATGGCGTGACTCCTAAATATCTAAATGAGAGCAACCCCGACTTATTAAGGTGCCGTGTAAAATCAGCTCAATATCGTGCTGCTCATAATCGATCTGCAATAAATATAGCATATTTCTTTTATAAGATAAAATTCATTAGGAGCGTTTTTTTTCACAGTTGAGTGTGATTAATGAAAAATATTTTATGAAAAAATCTTCATGGTGAGATGTGACGGAGATTAAAAAATATTCCGCCTTTCCCAAATTTTAAGGTCTTTTGGGAAAGGGAAATATAAGGCTTTTACCATTATGGCGTGTTTATCAGCGATATGTGACCTTTAAAATCTCATAAGTGCGATCACCGCCAGGGGCAGGGACTGAAATAGTATCCCCAACTTCCTTACCGATAAGGGCTTTGGCAAGGGGGGCAGAAACAGAGATAAGACCTTGTTTAATATCCGCTTCATGCACGCCGACAATTTGGTAGGTTGTTTCTTTGTCGGTTTCTTCATCGACAAGATGAACATGCGCACCAAACTGGACGCGATTCCCGGAGAGTTTAGACGGGTCAATCACTTCAGCGGTTGAAATAAGACCTTCGAGCTCAAGAACGCGCCCTTCAATAAAAGATTGGCGTTCACGGGCGGCATGATATTCTGCGTTTTCTGAAAGATCGCCATGTGCGCGCGCTTCGGCAATGGCACGGATGACGGCTGGACGATCCTCTGTTTTAAGGCGGCGAAGCTCATCCTCAAGACGTTGCAGACCTTGAGCGGTCATTGGGCTTTTTTGCACGTTTTAATCCTTAGGAGTGAAATAAATAAAAATGTCAGAGGGGCTGTCTCTTACCATGTCTTAAAATTTTTAACATGATTCTTTTAATAAAGAGTCTTTTAAAAAGACGTAAGAGACAGTCTCTATTATGCCGACAGCATAAACAGTACTGAGGCTATACTGCAAGTTTTCTTTAAGGAGAATTTATCCCTCTTGAGAGGGCGGGTTAAAAACTCCCATGAAAATAAGATTGAAGAGGGGCAACATGTGGCTCATGATCTTTCAAAGCCGCAATTGCGTAAGTTGCTGCGCGCGCGCCTGCAATCGTTGTATAATGGGGAATACCCATTGTCAGAGCAGAGCGGCGAATATCAAAACTATCCCGCGAGGCTTGCCCGCCTTGGGATGTATTAATAATCATTTGAATTTCTCCTGAACGAATAGCATCCACACAATGAGGACGCCCCTCAAGAACTTTATTGATGCGGGTGACAGCAATCCCCGCTTCTTTAAGCCGTGCAGCCGTACCGCGTGTCGCTAAGATTGTAAAGCCCATTTCAACCAATTTGCGCGCAATGCTTGGAGCATGAACCTTATCATTATCGCGAACAGAGAGGAAGATTTTCCCTTTTTGAGGGAGTTTTACGCCAGCAGCAAGCTGTGATTTGGCAAAAGCCATTTCAAAATTATGATCAAGTCCCATAACTTCGCCCGTTGAGCGCATTTCAGGACCTAGAATAATATCAACACCAGAGAAGCGATTAAAGGGGAAGACGGCTTCTTTCACAGCAACATGAGGTGCAATATTGCCACCATCAAGAGGGAAAGAAGAAAGTTTTTCGCCTGCCATAATACGCGCGCCAATTTTTGCTACAGGCACACCTGTTGCTTTAGCAACAAAAGGGACTGTACGTGAGGCGCGTGGATTAACTTCTAAAACAAAGACTTCTTCATTTTTAATGGCATATTGCACATTCATCAGACCGTGAATATTGAGCTCTTTTGCCATTGCCTCTGTTTGTGCTTTAAGCTCGGTCACTAAAGCAGGGGAGAGTGTGTAGGGAGGGAGAGAACAAGCAGAATCCCCAGAATGAATGCCTGCTTCTTCAATATGTTCCATCACACCCGCAACATAAACATGCTCGCCATCTGCAATGCAATCTACATCAGCTTCAATCGCATCATTGAGATAGTGATCGAGCAAGATAGGACCAGAGGAAATATCTTCGCCTGCAGCGCGGAGCACTGTTGTGAGATAGCGTGAGAGCCCTGCACGATCATGCACAATTTCCATAGCGCGCCCACCGAGCACGTAAGAGGGGCGTGCAACAATCGGATAGCCGACTTTTTCCGCAAGAATAAGGGCTTCTTCAGGGGAGCGTGCAATGGCATTTTCTGGCTGACGAAGACCGAGTTTCCGTAGCATTTCTTGGAAACGTTCGCGATCTTCAGCGCGGTCAATCGCATCCGCAGCCGTACCAAGGAGAGGGATATTTTCTTTTTCTAAAGCATGAGAGAGCTTAAGAGGGGTTTGCCCACCATATTGAACAATACAGCCAAGAACTTCGCCTTTTGTCATTTCTGTTTTAATGAGTGCAATCACATCTTCAGCTGTGAGAGGCTCAAAATAGAGGCGGTCTGATGTGTCATAATCAGTAGAGACTGTTTCAGGATTACAATTGACCATAATGGTTTCATAACCCGCTTCACGCAAGGCGTAAGCGGCATGAACACAGCAATAATCAAACTCAATCCCTTGACCAATACGGTTCGGCCCCCCACCAAGAATGACGATTTTTTTTCTGTCACTTGGTTGGCTTTCACAATGTGGAACGCCAAAACCGCCTTCATAAGTAGAGTAAAGATAAGGCGTATCAGAGGCAAATTCTGCAGCACATGTATCAATACGGCGATAAACAGGTGTGACGCCGAGTTTTTCACGCAATGCTCTAATATCAGAGGCTTTTTGTTGTGTGAGGCGTGCAAGCTGTTGGTCGGAGAAGCCTTTTGCTTTCAGGGCACGAAGAGCCCGCGCTTCTTTTGGAAGACCATTTTTCTCAATATCACGCTCGATCGTGATAAGATCTTTAATTTGGCGGAGGAACCAAGGCTCAAAATGACAGGCTTGCTGAATATCTTCGAGGGAAAGCCCCGCACGGAATGCTTGTGCGACCATTAAAATACGTTCTGGGCGTGGCTCTGATAAAGCGGCACGATAGGCATCAATAGAGCCGTCACCAGGGGCTTCAACAGGGTCAAGCCCTGTAAGCCCTGTTTCCATTGAGCGAAGCCCTTTTTGAAGAGATTCAGCAAAGCTTCTTCCAACAGACATAGCTTCGCCAACTGATTTCATTGAGGTTGAAAGCAGGGCAGGAGTGCCTGGGAATTTCTCAAAGGTAAAGCGTGGGATTTTCGTGACGACATAATCAATTGTCGGCTCAAAGCTTGCAGGAGTTGTGCCTGTAATATCATTCTTAAGCTCGTCAAGCGTATAGCCAACAGCAAGCTTTGCGGCAATTTTAGCAATTGGGAAGCCTGTTGCTTTGGAAGCAAGCGCAGATGAGCGGGAGACGCGTGGATTCATTTCAATAACGACCATGCGCCCATCTTTGGGATTGACCCCAAATTGCACATTCGAGCCGCCTGTTTCAACACCAATAGCGCGCAAGCAGGCGATAGAAGCATCGCGCATACGCTGATATTCTTTATCAGTGAGTGTTAAGGCGGGAGCAACTGTAATTGAGTCGCCTGTATGCACACCCATCGGGTCGATATTTTCAATAGAGCAGACGATGATGCAATTATCTGCATGATCGCGCACAACTTCCATTTCATATTCTTTCCACCCAATGACAGATTCTTCAATGAGAACTTCTGTTGTGGGGGAGGCATCCAAGCCACTTAAAACGATTTGGTCAAATTCTTCACGATTATAGGCAATACCACCGCCAGATCCGCCCATGGTAAAAGAAGGACGAATAATAGTTGGCAGTCCAATTTCCTCAAGGGCATTGCGGGCTTCTTCAAGTGAGTGAGCAATGGCACTTTTAGGGCTTTCAATACCAATAGCATCCATTGTTTCACGGAATTTTTGTCGGTCTTCAGCGCGGTCAATCACATCTGCGCGCGCGCCAATAAGTTCGACATTATGTTTTTTAAGGAAGCCAGATTTATCAAGTGCCATGGCGGCATTTAGAGCTGTTTGCCCGCCCATTGTTGGCAAAATCGCATCGGGTTTTTCTTTTAAAATGATGCGCTCAATAAAATCAGGCGTAATAGGCTCAATATAAGTTGCATCTGCCAAGCCTGGATCGGTCATGATCGTGGCGGGGTTGGAGTTGAGAAGAATAACGCGATAGCCTTCTTCTTTGAGGGCTTTACAGGCTTGAGCACCTGAATAGTCAAACTCACAGGCTTGTCCAATAACAATAGGACCGGCACCAATAATAAGGATGGAGCTGATATCTGTCCGTTTTGCCATGATTATGCTCCTTTTCCTGTCTGATTTTGTGTAGCTGCGCGCTGTTCCATGATTTTTACAAAACGTTCAAAAAGATAAAAACTATCTGTGGGGCCTGGGCTTGCCTCTGGGTGATATTGCACGGAGAAAGCATCTTTAACTTTAGAAGAAATCCCTTCATTTGAGCCATCAAAAAGGCTGATATGGGTAATTTCAACATCTTTTGGAAGCGATTTTTCATCAACAGCAAAGCCGTGATTTTGGCTTGTGATTTCGACTTTCCCAGTGATGAGATCTTTAACAGGTTGGTTTGCCCCGCGATGACCTTGCGCAAGCTTATAAGTTTTACCGCCTAAAGCTTGTGCGAGAAGCTGATGCCCTAAGCAAATCCCAAAAATAGGAATATTCGCTTCGAGAACGCTCTTAATGGCAGGCACGGCATATTGGGCGGTTGCAGCAGGGTCGCCTGGACCATTAGAGAGGAAAACCCCCTCTGGTTTAAGGGCGAGAATTTCTTCGCCTGCTGCTGTTCCTGGGAGGACATGCACGTCACAACCAGCGGCAACAAGGCAGCGAAGGATATTATCTTTTGCACCGTAATCTAGGGCAACAACACGATGTTTTTGAGCTTTTTCGGGATGTTTAGCTTGCCAGATATTTTGCGTCCAATGGCGTGCATTTTGGGCAACGCGTGAGGCGAGATCGACCCCCTCAAGCTCATCCCATTTTTGGAGTTTTTCAAGAAGTTCCTGAGGATTTATTGTATTTTTTTCAGGATAGAAAAGAAGAGCAGCTTGCGGACCTTTATCGCGGATAATGCGTGTAATTGCCCGTGTATCAATGCCACTAATGCCTGTTTTATGATGTTTTTTTAGCCAGCTATCGAGGCTTTGATGTGCGCGCCAGCTGGCAGGTTCTGTAATATCTTCTTTAACAACAGCTCCGAGAGCCGCCATATGTGGGGCTTCATCATCTTCTGGATTCGTGCCGACATTGCCAATATGGGGGAAGGTAAAAGTGACAATTTGTTCAGCAAAAGAAGGGTCGGTAAGGGTTTCTTGATAGCCCGTCATCCCTGTACAAAAGCAGAGTTCACCAATCACGCCTTTATTATGGGCACCAAAACCACGCCCCCAAAAGAGAGAACCATCTGAGAGGACAAGCAGGGCTGTTGCCCCTTCAGGCTGTGCTTCTTGGGAGGGAGGAAGGGGAGCGGTCTGAGAGGTCATAGAAGGTGCCTCATGAGTCATGATGTTGAGATCGGCGAGCGTAATGCTAGGAATATTGAGGAGCACAGACCAGTGCTTAGCAGGAATAGAACCAGATTGACGCCATTTTCTCACGGCTTCATATCCAACGCCTGTTAATTTCGTAACAGCGTCTATTCCACCTGCTTTTTCTATAAGCTTATCTACAGCCATATATTTGCTCCATCTTCTGCTCTTTTAAAGGAGTTTCTCATTTAAGATAAGGGGGGAGGAACAATATGGGAAGTTTTTTCCAAAAAAATATTTTTTAAGGCAGAAGAAATGATTCCAAAAATTTTGGGAAGTTTTTTCCCAAAATATAAAAATCATTCCAAAATAGTCGTGTTTTGCGTCATATTTGCGCTTCTGTTATAAAGGGAGGAAGGGTAAATAAAGCAATAATTTCATGCTTATAAAGGCTTATTATTGTGATTTTATGATGATTTTTAAGGAGTAAGCAGATGTCTTTACGCGTAAAAATTATGGATGATTTAAAAGCAGCGATGAAGGCGAAGGAATCTGAGAAGATTTCTCAATTACGTGGGATTACAGCGAAGATTAAAGATCTTGATGTTGCTGCGCGTGCAAAACAAGCAGAAGTGACTGATGAAGATATTATGAGTGCGTTGCGCTCTATGATTAAATCTCGCACCGAGTCTGCACAACTTTACCGCCAAGGGAATCGCCCTGAATTGGCAGAAAAAGAAGAAGGTGAAATTGAAGCGATTCGTTCTTATCTTCCTGCAGATCTTGATGAAGCAACCTTAAAAGCGGCAATTTCTGAGATTGTGGTTCATGTGGGTGCAGAAAGCATGAAAGATATGGGGAAAGTCATGGGCGGCTTAAAAGAGCGTTTTGGTGCAGCTCTTGACCCTGCAAAAGCAAGCGCGCTTGTTAAGGCACATTTAGGCTAAAAAAGTCCTAGAATCTAAAGAATGAATCTAAAGAATAAGGGTGTAGAAATTTTTTCTACACCCTTATTTATAGGATTTTTAAACTCTTTGTAAAAAGAGAAGATTATGGATGAGAGGGATAGGCGGGTTTCGTGCTTTCCTCGCCTGTATGGGGATTAATATTTCCGATAGTGCTATAATTATTATTTCTGACATTATCAGGATTGGTTGCGTAATGACCTTTTACGGGTGTGCCATCTTGGTGGCGGGTGTAAGAAGAAATATAATGTTCGTTTGGGCTTCTTGGCGAGGATTCGCTCTTTTGTTTGGATGAATAAGCGTGATAAGAAGATGAGGAGGAGGCATAAGAATGATGATATCCACCCCGTGCGAGGGCTTGAGGTGTTTCTACAGTAAGAGCAATATTTAAAGCAGTCATGAAGAGGCATAGAATGCTATATAAGTAAGAATATTTCATGATGCCTCTTTCGATTTTATCGTGATAGCAAAAAGCGAGAGTAAAGAATTTTTTTAAAGTTTTTAGAGGGGCTTCTGACCAAGATGAAGTTCTGCGAGACGTGTAAATTCTTCGATTGTAAGGGTTTCGGCGCGGCGTGTTGGATCAAGGACGGCTTTTTCAAGAAGAGCTTCGCCACCAAGAGATTTTAAAGAACTTCGCAGCATTTTTCGCCTTTGACCAAAAGCGGCGGCGGTAACTTGTTCCATTGCTTTAAAAAGAGCGGGAGAAGGTTGTTCTTTTTTAGGAATAAGCACCGCAATGGCTGAATGAACTTTTGGAGGCGGAGAGAAAGCCCTCGGGGGGAGCAGCATGGCGATAGATGTTTCTGCACAAAATTGAGAAAGAACGGCTAAACGCCCATAAGCGTCACTATTAGGGGCGGCGCAGATTCTCTCTGCCACTTCTTTTTGGAACATAAGAACGAGTCGTTCCCATGCAGAAGCTTGGCGTAACCATTGGATAAGGAGAGGGGTTGCAACATTATAAGGAAGATTTGCAATAATTTGGCGCGGCGCGGGGCAGAGTGTTGTTGCATCTATTTTAAGAGCATCTTCTTTTATAATTTTAAGCTTATGAGGGTGGTAAAGAGAGAGCTCTTCAAGAATGGGCCAAGCGCGGGAATCGATCTCAATAGCAGAGACGCTTTCTGCATCACTGGCTAAAAGAGCGCGCGTCAGTCCTCCTGGACCTGGACCTATTTCAACAAGATGACAATTTTTAAGAGAGCCTCCTAAAGCGGCAATACGCGTACAAATCCCTGCATCAAGTAAGAAATGTTGCCCAAGAGATTTTTTAGCATCGAGCCCATGTGTTTGGAGTGTCTCTTTAAGGCTTGGCATTGGAGGCAGAGAGTTTGTCATAGGGGCTCTTTTAAAAATGAAGCGGAGAGGCGCGTTTTAATGGCGGCGGAATTGCACGATTTTTGAATCAGCGCGGAGCTTAATAATAGCATGGCGTTGGAGGGTACGCTGGAGTTGGCGGGCCGCTTGTTCAACACGTTCATTCATAAGCTGGTCAGCAATTTGCCCTGGTGTTTGTTGTGCAAGATTTCTTTCTTCACGCTTACAGACCATTAAAATCGCAATACCATCTGGGGCAACAAGTGGATGTGTTGCTTGATTAGGGGCTAAAGAACCGATGACGGCTTTCATTTGTGGGGAGAGATGTTCTTGAACTTGAAGCCCTGGATTACTTGGATGTTTATTGCCTAATTTTTGATTTAACTGCTCAACCTCATTACAATTTGAGAGGCTTTTAGAAGCTTTTGTCGCACGTACTAAAATATCGCGCTGTTCTGCCGTTGGATTTGCGGGGTCAAGAGCGGTAGAGAAAGGAAAGAAGGCTTGCCGAATATCAATAATATTTGCCATTTGCTTGCCAACAAAACGCTTTGCATGGACGGTTGCAATCACATAACCGCCAGGTACTTTAATCGGGTTGGAAATCGCACCAACAGGCATTTTACGAATAATATCAACAACTTCAGGTTCAAGATTATCTTCTTGCACCCAGCCCATTGATCCCCCATCAAGTGCAGATTGGTCTTGAGAAAATTGTGCAGCAACAATGGCGAAGGGCGCGCCCTTCCGCAGTTGGGAAATAATTGTATTGGTGAAGCTCAACTCAGTTTCATCATGGGTTGGATCAATAACAGGGACAAAAATTTCACTCACATAATATTGCGGTTTATCCGCTTCTTTTTGAAGTGCTTGTTCTCTTTGGGAAATCTGGTCGGGTGTTACGCGGCTTCTTGGACCTAATTCTTCACGAAGAACTTGCATCCAAGCGATTTGAACGCGAATTTGGTCAACTAAAGTTGTGAGGGAAATACCATCACTTTTAAGACGATTTCGAAGCGCATTTTTAGGCATCCCATTACGCTCTTCGATATTAGTGATAGCCTCGGCAATTTGTTCTGGTTCGATATTAATATGGCGTTTGAGGATTTCTTGCATTTTGAGGCGTTCATCAATGAGCTGATGAATAATTTGCCCCTTCATACGTGCCATTGTTTCATCATTAATGGGCAGACCTGTAGAAATCACAAAAAGACGTGCTCGATCGTCAACATCGCGTTCTGTAAGAATTTGCCCATTTACAATAGCAATAATACGATCTTCTGTTTGGGAGAGTGTCTGTGGAGTTGCTGGATGATTATGCGTATTGGGGGCGGGATGTGGGGCAGCAAGAGCGAGAGAGCTGCTGAATATGCAAGGGAGGAGTGCATATTTAATAGAGGGTGCAAGAGGTGAAGAAGAGGATGTTTTGCGAGAGAAGAGAGAGAACATATTAGCCATTAATCCCAAAAGTACCAAGAGTTTTAAAGTAAAAATTAAAAAGAACAGTTGAATAGCGTTTTTGTCCACCAATATAGGTATATTGACGAATATAGATTAAGTCCAAACCAAAACAGTCATTAGAATAACCTATATCGCCGCCATTGGCTACAAACTGCTTTCTTGTAAAGCTTCTTCTTGAATAAGCTGAGGCATGATAAGGACCCCAATAGGTTGCGACACTGGCGCTGAGTTCATTTGCGTGCATGAGATAAGGGGCATTTGGTGGGGATGTTCTATAATTGGTGTAATAGTAATAATAAGGGGTGACGGGACTATAAACATAGCCGCCCATAAAGCGAATATGTTTTACACCTGTTCCAAAAAGGGCTTCGCCATAATCGAAATTTTTACGCCATGGATTATAGCGCCCACGTGCTGTGACATCGATATATTGGTTTGGGGTAATAGTGACGCGCCCAACGGGATCGGAAACATGGTGGTTAAGACCTGAATATTCGGGAATATTACGGTTAATATGTTGTTGGAAGCTCTCACCGATGAGCATATCGACAGAGTGACCATTCCATGTCCAATTTTGGTGAATGCCGATATTGGCACGTGAACCACTATCGAGGCGATCTGTCCCCATATAGCGATTGAGATTAAAAAGCGTTGTATCACTAAATTCGTAAGTGAAACTATCTTCATTGGGCAGCATATTGGCACGGCGATTTGAAATCACAGGCGCGGCGATAATCTGTATAATAGGCTCTAAAATTTGCGTCCCTTTGCCTTTATTAAAACTTCTTAGGAAGGGCCAGTTCATTTTTACAGCAATTGTAGGGAGGACTTGCCCCTGAATCGAAGAGGTAGGGGAAGCATAAGTTGGTGGATTTTGGAGATGTTTAGCATGATAGAGCATAGAATCGAGCCTTGCGGTGAAATTCCATTGCTGCCCTAAATGGTTGGTAAAAGGTCTATCCCATTGTGCGGCGAATTCGCCTCTTTGATCTTCAGGACCGTTCTTACGATAAATGGAGAAGCTGGTTGTTTGAATTTTGAGAGTTCCTCCCAATGCATCAGGCTCACCTTGGAAGTTATAGGTTAAGCGCGGGAGAACAAGAGGCAGCTGGGATTTATTAATAACGCCATTATTAAGCCCTTGGAAGCCTTCACCATCTAAACGGAGATAAGAGCCAATCCCATAGCCTTCGATAAAACCACTGGAATTGAGGGTATCAGAACCATATCCAGGAATACGATAATCACGCAGATAATTGGCAGAAGAGGCGATATTAATATTAAAGCCCGTCCGCCAATGTTGGTTGAGGGAGAAATCCCCCTTTGTAAAGAGATAGCCTTGGAAGCCATGTTCTTTCCCGCCCGAGGCAGGCTTTCCAAAAACATTGGTATAGGGGTCATTATGGCGTGTATCATCTGCAACAGTGCCATTGATACGAAGATGACCAAAATTAAAAGCGCGGCGATAATCAGCCCCTAATTGAGGGCCTGTTGTGCTTGAGATAAGAGGGCGTATGGTCACATCTTGGCGATCGTCAATGGCCCAATAATAAGGGAGTGAAAAATATGTACCCAGATAGCGATCATGAGGGTTGATGCTGAGGGTTAAGAATCCGCTATGGCGTTTGACGGTCGGGTCTGTCACAGAGAAATAAGGGAAATAGAAAACAGGGAGCCCGAACATTTTAAGCCAAGCATGGCTAAATTCGATATTTTGATGTTCTTTATCTTGTGTGGCGTCATAGGCTTCGATTTGCCAAAAAGGGAGTGCTTTTGGATCTTTTGAGCAAATTTCGCAAGATGTATAGACGGCGTGAGAAAAACTATTTAAAAGCCCGCTTGAACGGCGCATCCCTGCAGCGGCGAGTTTTACATTATCTTCCATACGGAGATAGATGCTCTCACCAATACCGTCATCCATGCCGTGGGAAAATTCAATCTGGTCAGCAAAAGTTGTGCTGCCATCAGGGCGAATAAAGGCAACATGCCCTGTTGCTTTGACGGTTCCAGAGGCGCGATCATAGGTAATTTTATCCGCGCGTAATGCTTGTGGACCTTGCCAAACGCGCACATTTCCTTGCCAGACAACGAGCCCATTTTTATCATAGCTTTCATGATTGGCGAGATAAGTGAGGGGCATTTGTTTCGATGAGTCATCTGCCAAGGCGATTCTTGGTGCGGTTTTTATCCCGAGGCAGAGGGCAAAGAGCAGCTTGGCGTAAAAGAGACGCTGTTTTTTAGAGCGATCTTGAGACCTGTTTTTATGAGGAAGAATGGGGGTATTTTGTAGCAATTTTGGCACCATTAGTCTTGACCATCCTCCATATGCAGCAAGAGGGCTGCTGATAAACAGAGTGCTGCGAGGCTTGGCACCCATGCGGCGATAAGTGGGGGGAGAGCCCCTGATTTCCCGAGTTGTTCTGCTATTTTTGAGATGGTGAAGAGTGCGAAACCCACCGCGATACCCGCACTGAGAAGGCGTATAATGCCACCTTTCCTTGTGGAATATGTTGAAAATCCTGCAGAAACGAGAACCATTGTACCAGCTAGAATGGGAAGTGCCAAGAGGGATTGCAGTCTAAGCCGTTGTTGAACTGTTGGGAAGCCTGATTTTGTGAGTATCTGAATAAATTTAGGAAGTGACCAAAAAGAAAGACTATCAGCGGGTGCGCTGCTGGCTTTAATAAAATTTTCTGTGAGGTCGGAGGGGAGGCTAAAATCTGCGATAGAGAGAGGGGGGAGCGAAGGGCGGAGGAGCATAATATGATGAAATTGCCATTTATTTTGGCAGAGAATGGCGTTTTCAATGAGGAGCCTTTGGCGGAGCTGATGATGATTATCTAGATGAAAGAGCGTGATATTTTGCGCTTCTAAGAAGCTGCTTCTTTCTAAAATTTGAGGAATTTTAAGGAGTATCATTCCTTGATGAGTCTCTGAGAGGTCACTTTCTTGATGAAGAAGAGGGAAGTTTTCATCATTTTGGCGGAGCCAGATTCCTTGGACGCTTGTGATAAGGTGGGGCGTATTTTGATGTTGGAACCATTTTTGCATATAGGTTTGGCTTTTTTGGTAAGAAAAAGCAGAAAGAGGCGTGATAAAAGCGACCGTTAAAACCCCTAAAAGAAAGGCACATAAAAAAGGGGGAAGGAGAAATTGAAAAGGGGAAATGCCCGTAGCGCTGATAATGGTGATTTCAGAAGAGCGTGCGAGTTTTGAGAAGCTTATCATGCCGCCTAAGAGGGCGGCAAAGGGGAAAATATAGATAAGATAATAAGGAAGATGCAAAGAGGCGAGCTCTAAAATTTGCAAGAAGCTGACATCAGGAGAGGAGGCGGCGCGTCTGAGAAGGTCAATAAAATCAAAAAGGGCAATAAGGAGGGAGAGTGCGCTGAGGGCAGAGATAAAAGCAAAGAAGAATTTTTTTACAAGATATAAAGAGAGTGTGGGGGAAAGAGCCGTATCATGCGCAGAGGGGAGGCTGTTTCGGGAAAATAAAGAGAAAAAAGAAGAAGGAAATTTATGAGACATAAAAGGGGCTCTCATTTCTTTTTCTCATGAATCTGAGCATGAAGCGGTATAGGGGATGGTGAATAAAAGAAAATCCCACAGATGAGAATAGGCAGAATAACTTCTAATGCGAGCGCAGGAAGGAGAAGCGTGTGGCGTTCTGCCAAGCTTTTAAGGGAGAAAGAAAGAAGTAAGAGAGAAAGCGTGAGGAGAATAGCGCAGAGCGGGCGGAGAAAATGACCATGGCGAGAGAAACTTGCTTTTAAAATCGTGATAAGCGCAATGAATCCATAAGATATACAGGAAAGGGGCATGGTGAGGCGGTTCCACCCTTCGACAAGATATTTATGGCGTAATTTTTGCGAGATATTGGGGGGCGGGGAAAAAAGTTCAAAAAGAGACACTTCTGAGGGATCTTCACCAAGGAGATCATTTTTATCTTGATGGGCGAGGGTGAAACTATCTTGCGAGAAATAAAGGGAGGTGAGTGCTTTTGTTTTTGGATTATAATCTTGGCGCACACCTTGAGAGAGGAAGAGTGCGATAGCATTATTTTGAGGGAGAATATTGCCTTTTTCTGCAAAGATTGTGAGATGATGAAGGGGATTATGTGTATCTTCTATCATGAGATTATAGAAATTATTTTCCGAATCATGATGCTGGACATAAAGAGTGAGGCTTGGCGATATTTTTGTAAAAACACCTTCTTCAATCAGGAAGGCGGCAACACGATTTTTTATTTCATATTCATAGCGATGAAATGCATGATAAGAGAGTGGGGCAAGCCAAAGCGTCAGAAGATAACAGCTTAAACAGGAAATCAGCGCGCAGAAAATCCCTGGGCGCGCTTGCTCAAAAGGGGAAAGCCCCGCAGAACTCATAATGACAAGCTCATGATCATGGGTGAGTTTTTGATAAATAAAGAGAATGACGAGAAAAGTAGAAATTGGCAGAATAGTTGCGGCGAGAGTGGGGGTCATGAGAAAGGTGAGATGTAGAAAAGCCCCTAAAGAAAGCCCATGCTGCACAATCATCGTGATGAAATGCAGAGATTGGGTGAGGAGGATCAGCGCAATAGAGCCCCCCGCTAAGGCGCAGAGTGTTAAGAGAAGCTGTTTGAGAAGATAGACTGTAAAGAGGCGGGAAGATAACTGCATAAACCTTCCTCTTTTTAGGATTTATAAGGCTTTATAAGATGATATAAGAGAGTGAGAGGGTAATCAGAAAGAAGCTTTCTGTAAAGTTTGAAAGGTTCATTTCTTTAAAGAAATTTTCAAAAGAAGCGCGTAAGAACGTATCTTTTATAAGCCCTATTTTTATAAGATCTATATAGATGCGTAAAATTATGCGATAAGG
This sequence comes from Pseudomyrmex flavicornis, assembly GCA_014825475.1. Taxonomy (NCBI): domain Eukaryota; kingdom Metazoa; phylum Arthropoda; class Insecta; order Hymenoptera; family Formicidae; genus Pseudomyrmex; species Pseudomyrmex flavicornis. The sequence continues at coordinate 32,557 of QVNW01000055.1, forward strand.
GGAAATATCAAAATAATCTAGAGAGATTTAAGAGACTCTTATGCCTTCTTCTCATCCTTTCGGTCATACGCTTGATACTCAAGAAGATCCTCAAAATAAGCTTGCGGGCGAGAAGATGATAAGTTCAGCAGAGGCTTTAGAGGAAATTCTCGCAAAGATAGACCAGAATCAAAAAGAAGGCGCGGTTTCACAACGTGAAAAAGGGGAATCTTTTGAGAAGATCGTACAGATTTTCTTTGCAAATGAACCTAAATATAAGGAACTTTATCAAGAAATTCTTCCCTATAAAGACTGGGTGCAAAAATATAAACCAGAGAAAAGCGGTAAAGATACAGGGATCGATCTGGTTGCTGTCAAGAAAGATGGCAGTGGCTTTGCAGCCATTCAGGCAAAATTTTACGCGCCAGGTCATATTCTTTCTAAGCCTGATTTAGATAGTTTTATAAGTGTAAGCAGCTTAAGCTCTTTTGAGGAACGTTACCTTATTGCAACAACGGGGCATTTTGGCGATGGCTCTAAGCAGCTTCTTGAGTCTTTAGAAGATGATGGAAAGCCTGTTAAATTTGTGACGTTAGAGGATTTAAAAAATTCTTCTCTTGATTGGCGCGCCTATTTAAAACAGAAAGAAATTAAACAACAACATAAAAAAGAGCCGCGCGAAGAACAAAAAGAGGCGATTGAAAAAACCTATAAGCATCTTAAAGAAGGGACATTAGACGCGCCTGCAAAAGGCACGCTTCTTATGGCATGTGGAACGGGGAAGACTTTTACCTCTTTAAAAATTGCCGAGAAGATTCTTGATTTTAAAGGAACATCAAAAAAAGGCGGTATGGTGCTGTTTCTGGCACCTTCTTTACAGCTTATTTCACAAACACTTACAGAATGGACGCAACAGACCCAGAAGAAGATCACGGCTTTTGCGGTCTGTTCTGATAGTAAAATCGGAAAAAAAAGAGATGATAATGAGGATATAGGCTATTCCTCTGAAAATGATCTTGCCTATCCCGCAACAACAAATGCAAAAAATCTTGCCGCAGAAATTAAGAAGATACGCGATTTAGAAGATGGTGATGCGCGCATGATTGTTGTGTTTTCAACCTATCATTCATCCGAAGTAATAGGGCAGGCACAGCATCAAGAAGGGCTTGGTGCGTTTGATTTGGTGATTTGTGACGAAGCACATCGCACTTCTGGCTCAGAAATTAAAGGCAAAGAAGATGCGAATGAGGCAAAAGCCTTTCAATATATTCATAAAACAGAGGCAGAAAAGGGCATAAAGCGCAAGCGCATTTTATTTATGACCGCAACACCGCGCATTTTCTCATCGGATGCATTAGAAAAAGCCAAAACATCTGATATTGATGTCACACTTTACTCAATGGATGATAAAGACCTTTATGGGGAGGTGATTTATGAAATCACCTTTGCGCAAGCGGTAAAAATGGGGCGTTTATGCCCTTATAAAATTGTTGTTTTAGGCATTTCAGAACAAGATGTTGCTGCGATTATTCCCAATTATCTTCATGATAATGGTAATGATGTTACGCTTGATTTGGCATCGCGGATGATTGGGGCATGGAAAGGGCTTTCTAAAGACGATTTAAGGGGCGAGGATGATTTTACCCCCATGCGCAGGGCGGTGGCTTTTTGCTCAACCATTGCCCCTTCTAGAAAGAAGGTGAGCAATACAGCTTCTAGAGTGGTGGAACGATCTTTTAGCGATGTGGTTGAGGCATATCGTCATGAAATGCGTGAAAGCGGTGCAGTCTCTTATAATGACCAGATAAAATGCCAAGTACGCCATGTTGATGGCACAATGAATGCGGCTGAGAAAAATGAACACTTAAATTGGCTGAAAGAAGAGCCTCAAAAAGAGGAGAATAAAGAGATATGCCGTATTTTAAGCAATGTCAGATGTCTTTCCGAAGGGGTCGATGTGCCTGCTTTAGATGCGGTGATATTTTTAGCCCCGAATAATAGTGAAGTCGATGTTGTGCAATCTGTTGGGCGGGTGATGCGCACAGCGCCTGGTAAAAATCGCGGCTATATTATTATTCCCGTGGTCGTACCAGAAGGCAAAACAGCCGATGAATATTTTGAGCATCTTAATAAAACAGGTAAAAATAATCCATTTAAAATAGTTTGGACGGTCTTACAGGCATTAAGAGCGCATGATACGTCTCTAGATGAAGAATTTGACCGTATTAATCTTGGCGGTAGGGCAGATTTGAGCCGTATGGAAGTGGTTTGCACCTCTTCTTCTCTTGATAGATTAAAAAAGAGCAAAAGCCAGAGCGCGCGTGAAAATCTGAATGCACGCGATGCAAGCCATCCAGATTATGGCAGCCAAGATCCCGTAACAGAAGAAGAGCTTAAAAATGCGAATGAACAGCTTATGCTGGCATTTGGGACACAGAAAAAACTGGCAAATGATCTTTATGCACGTTTTGTGCAAAAAGTAGGGCAGCGCAATCCTTTTGGGCGTTGGTCGCAAGATGTTAAGCGTATTGTGAATAGGCATATTATTGCGATTGAAAGGCTTTTAAAAGCAGATCTTGAAAAATTAGCCGACCCAGTCGAAAAGCAAAAATATGATCATGTAAAGGCAATTTTTGAGAGATTAAAAAAGGAAATCCAGACAACCATTAATCCGAATGTGCCTGAGAGCGAGATTATTCAAATGCTTGGGCAGCATCTTGTCACAGGTCCTGTCTTTGACGCGCTCTTTGGAGCAGATAAAGCCTCAACCCCCATGACGGAGGCTTTAAATGAGTTTACAGAGGAGCTTTATAAAGCAGGGCTTGCGAAAGAACAAAAAGGCTTAGAAGGATTTTATGAGTCGGTGAAAGCTCGGTTGAAAGATGCCACGCCTGAAATGCGGCATAATTTCACCATTAAGCTTTATAATGACTTCTTTAAAGAAGCTTTTAAAGAACAAACCGAAAAGCTTGGCATCGTCTATACACCTTTGCCCGTTGTGGATTTTATTATTCGCTCGGTCGATGATATTTTAAAGCAAGAATTTGGCGTGGGGATGGGGAGCGAAAAAGTCTCTATACTTGACCCTTTTACAGGTACAGGCAGTTTTATTGCCCGCTTAATAGAGCTTAAAAATACAGAGGGAAGCGATTATATTCTTCCTCATAAAGCGTTAGAGGCAAAATATAAAGAAGCAAAAAAAGAAGAGGCGATTTTAGGGAGACCAGGTCTCTGGGCAAATGAGATCGTGCTCTTGGCTTATTATGTGGCAAGCGTGAATATTGCTGCCTCTTATGAAAAACGCACAGGAAAAAGAGAAAGTTTTGGCGGGCTTTGCCTTACAGATACATTTAATCTCACGAAAAATATTGATGAAAAACAAAAAAGCTTGGAGATGCAAAATGCCTATTTAAAAATTAATTCCGAGCGACTTTTAGCACAAGAAAGCGCGCCGATTAAGGTGATTCTCGGTAATCCCCCTTATTCAGCAGGGGCGAAAACAGCAGGCGGGGCACAAAATGATAAATATCCTGCTTTAGATAAACGTATAGAAGAAACTTACGTTCAAGATTCTAATGCTGCTAATAAAAATGGGCTTTATAATAGCTATATTCGTGCATTACGTTGGGCATCTGATCGCGTTGAGGATGAAGGTATTATTGGTTTTGTCACAAATGGCGGTTTTTTAGACACATCCTCGGCTGCGGGCTTAAGAAAACATTTAGAACAAGATTTTTCAAAACTTTATATTTTTCATTTACGTGGTGATATTCGTAAAGCCATTAGAGAGAAATCACGTGAGATGGGGAAAAAAGAAGGGAGTAATATTTTCGGTCAAGGAAATCAATCTTCCGTTGCAATTTCTATTCTTGTAAAAAAGAAAAGAGAATGTGACAAGAAAGAAAAAGGCGAGATCTTTTTTGCGATATTGGCGATTATCTGACAGCCTTTGAAAAATATGCTTATGGGCATGAAGAAATTTTAGAATGCGCCCCAGAAACAGATAAATTTTATTGGCTGAATCAGTTTAAATCAATTGTGAATATTCCAGAAACGCCTGATGATGCAGGAGAAGAGAGCAATCCAGAGGGTTTATTTCGCTGTTGGCAAAAAATCACCCCCGATAAATATGGAGATTGGCTGAATCAACGTGATGAATCTTTTGGCAATTTTATGCTGATAGGCAATAAAAAAGGTACAGAAAAAGCGATTTTTGAAAATTATTCAAATGGCTTAGGAACTAGTCGCGATGAATGGGTTTGGAATTTTTCTGAGAAAAATCTTGAAGACTCTGTAAAGATGCAGGTTGAGACTTATGAAACAGAAAGGGCGCGTTTAAATAATCTTTATCCTGCTTTTAAAACAAAAGAAGAAAAAGAAAAACGCCTTAAAGAGATTAAAAAATCCCCTGATTATGCAGGTGCAAAAATCTCATGGTCTTCTTCTTTAGAAGCTGATATTTTAGCAAATAAGCCTCTTTCTATTGAAGAGGGTGAGATACGCACGGGCATGTATCGTCCTTTTAATAAAGAAAAAATCTTCTTTTCTCGCCGTTTAAATCATCGTGTTTCGCAGCTTCCTCGAATTTTCCCGATTAAAGAAGCGACAAAGGCAGGAAAGGAAAATAAGAATTTTAAAAATCAGGTGATTTGCGTCACGGGGGATGGTGCGTTTTCAAGTTTAATTGTTGATGTTTTGCCAGATTTGCACATGTTAAATACCTCGCAAGTTTTCCCACTTTATCTTTATGAAGAGATAAGCGAGCAAGAAGAAAAAGGGGATAATGTAGAAAATACGCTTTTTTCTTATGATCTTTTACAAGATAAGAAAGAGAAGGAATTTTCCTTAGAAGAGCATGTAACAAGTGCTTCGGGGAAAAAATATCGTTGTAAGAGTGCGATCACAAAAGAGGGTCTAGACTATTTTAAAGAATTTTATAAATCTCAGAAAAAGGGTCTTTTAAGCCAAGAGATGCAGTCGCTCCAAGGGGAGGATGTTTTTTATTATATTTATGCCCTTTTCCATATGGAGACATATCGTACAAAATATGCGACTTCTCTTTCAAAAGAGCTCCCTCGTATTCCTTGCGTAAAGAGCGAAAAAGATTTTTGGGTAATTTGTAAGATTGGGGAAAGACTTGCGGATCTTCATCTCAATTATGAAGATCAAGTAGAATTTTATGATATTGAGGATCCTGATCATATAGAAGCAAGATATATTGCGAACACAAAACTTTATTATAAAGTTGAGAAAATGCGCTTTGATAAGAAGCGCAATGAGGTCACAGGGGAAAATGAAAAAGATATGAGCCGTATTATTTATAATGAGTATATTACGGTGAAAGATATTCCTTTAAGTCTTTATGAGTATAGGGTGAATGGGAAGTCAGCGATAGAATGGGTGATGGAGCGTCTGCAAATCACAAGGGGCAAGCGCAGCAATATTGAGAATGATCCGAATGATTGGGCGCGTGAAGAAGCCTATGATCCCGCTTGGTGTTTAAAGCTCTTGCTTAAAATCATGCGCGTCTCAGATCAAACTAACCGCCTTATTAAAGAGCTTGAGGGAATAGAATTATAACATGATAGAGACTCTCTATTATGTGTAGAATGATAGGCATTTTTAAGAGAGTTGGTTTAAAACCATTGATGATACGATTGAGATGAGTAAGGGTTTTTTCATAGTTTCTTATGCTGGTGAAGCTTTACGCGATCATGCCATGGATATTCGTACCTTAACGCCTGCGCTTCTTGCGGTGAGTGATTTAGTGCGTGAAGCCAATAATATTATTAATGGTGAAGATGTAAAAGTTAAGACTGGTATTAAAGCCTTTGAGGCGGGCAGTTTTGAAATTCATTTTGAAGTTGTAGAGTCTTTTATACAGGAGCTCAGAGGATTTTTTGTTGGTGATAGTGTTACTGCTATTTGTAATTTCCTTACATGAGCGACTCCAACATTTGGGGGTATCTTTTGGCTCATTAAGCACTCACAATCTAGAGAAATAAAAAAAATTCTTCCTGTTTCAGATAAAGAGGTAAAAATTACTTTTTCTGATGATGAGACTCTTACAATAGATAAAAACCTATATAGGCTTTATGAGAGTCCAAAAATAAGACAAATATGTAAAAAAATAATAGCCGATCCTTTAAAAGAAGAGGGCATAGAGACTGTTGAGATTCGCAATAAAAAGAGTAAAGAAACGTGCTTAAAATTTGCAAAAGAAGATGCTGTTTATTTTGAAACAGTTGAAAAAGAAGAAACGCTTATAGAAAGCGATTATGAAGCCTATTTTGATATTATTTCCCTGACTTTTGACCCGAAACAGAAATGGCGTTTAAATGATGGGAGCGCAACATTATATGCTCTTATAAAAGATGAGGTTTTTCTAAAGAAAATTGAAAATAGAGAAATCTCTTTTAGAGATGGTGATAAATTATTTTGTCATGTTCATACCAAACAACTTCATACGAAGAATGGACTCAAGAAGGAATATGAGATTATTGAAGTGCTAAAACATTATTTAGCGACAGAACAGCTTGATATGTTTAAAGAGAAATGTGATCTTTAAGAGGCATAATTTTTTAAAAAGAGATTTTTGAGAGAGGAATAGGGGGAAAGAATGGGTGTTTTAGGAAGATTAATAGGGGCAATTATCGCTCTGATTCTCGCGATTATCATGGTTATTCTCTATTTTGTACCCAGCTATATCGCGTTTAAAAGGGAACATCCTCAAAAATGGATTATTCTCCTTCTTAATCTCTTTCTTGGGGAGACAGTTATTATTTGGTTGATTGTGCTTTTTTGGGCAATTAAGGGAAGTCGGTCAGAGGGTGACTCTATAGAATAAAAATAAAAAGAATAAAAATATTTGACAAGATTAATTTTCTTCTATAAGAATGATAATTGATGATGTTAATACTCTGTTAGAGAAAAAAGCCTAGTTCGTGCCGTTCTAGGCTTTTTTCTTATGCTCTTTTTAAGGGGGCAGGATGTGGGGAGAAGTGTAGAAAGCGGTGTGACTCCGAGCGTGATCTATATTTAAATATAAAAATGAATGAGATTGATTTTTCGCTTGTGAAATTTTAACCCGTCACTATATGGATGGTGGTAGGCTATATATAAAGTTATATATATTATCTAATTTAAAAGAAGAGTCCTAAAAGAAGGATCATAAAGGAGGGAAAAGTCTCTCTTTATCCAATTACCGATATATTTGGCGCTATAGATGATGGTGAAGGAACGTCAGAGGCAAAAGCACTCGATTCTTATGCCGATGCACTCCTTCAATTTGAAGGTTGGCAGCTTGTTAATATGACATATTGGGAAGGAGGCGCGTGGGCCAAATATTATAAACCAGCTACCCGCGATATCATTATTCCTCTTAGAAAATCGTCATAAACCGTTCTTGAGTAAGCCCCTAAAGTGAGTAAACTAATAACTTTATGGGTTTTATTCCTGTGGCGTATCTAGCGGTACGGTTGGTAAGGTGGAGAGGGGGCATTTAAAGTGCCAATTTGATAATGTTCTCTATCACGAGATTCTACAATATAGCAAATATTTGAAGAGATAGGCGGAAGCTTGACCGTAACTGCGTGTAAATTATCTTTTCCCGTGGGCGTTGTTCCTTTAGGACATGCAGGGAGCGTGATATAAGAAAATCCAAGTTGCTTCATGCAGTCATTCTTCACGACTTGGCGCTGTTGCTTATTTGCGTCATAGCTTTCATAGACGGGAGGTGTATAATAACCACCTGATGACGTTGTGCTACATTGACTACCTCTAGGTGTAGCGAAGCAATATCTATAGCTATGTCGAGGCACATAAGACCCACCATATACTATTCTTCGCGCTATTTTGATAGGGACTTCCTCAAGGGCTTTATTGGCACAGGAGAGTTCAGTTTGATGAATTTCTGCTAAACTACTCTCTGTTTTATACCATGTAGGAAGGGGCTTGCCGTTTAGAAATTTATCATAAAGAGTGCTTGAACAGCCCCCTAAAGAGAGGAGGAGGTTGATAAAAGATAATTTTGCGATCTGGCTTATATCTATTTTGAACATAATATAAGAATACGCTCAATTTAAAATGCAATGGTGTTCACGGGGGGATTCGAACCCTCGACCCCAGGATTAGGAATCCTGTGCTCTATCCTGCTGAGCTACGTGAACATGCATGGGAAGATCTATCTATTTTTACCCTCTTTTGCAAGAGTTTACTTAAGTTGGCAGAAAGACAGTAAGAAGAGGCTTGGCGTTATCGGCGTGACAAGCTATGCTAGGCGTAATTCTATCCTTTCCAAACGCCATTCTTGGGCATAATGTGTGACTTCGCTTTGGCATAGCTTATCAGGTTTCTCATGTCTCACTCTCTTTTGAAAAAGATTTTACGCGCTTCCTCTTTTTTTTCTACGTCATTAAACATCTCAAGAACCTCAAAAATGACGGTTAAGAAGGGTGCGCATGTCATGATAGCTTTCATCGCTTTAGGAAGCCTCTCAGCCTGTGGCGGTGGGGCGCGTAATCCAAGTGATTTGGCAAAGCCGCGCAATCATCTTCTTGGCGTTGATCGGGGGGCGCAGGGCGGAAGTGACCAGCTTCGTGGCGGTGTGAATGCGTATTTATGGCGCGGTGCGATTGATACGCTTTCTTTTATGCCGATGTCTTCTGCCGATGCTGTCGGGGGCGTGATTTTAACAGATTGGTACCAGCCCCCAGGTGTTGTGGATGAGCGTTTTAAAATTTCCGCCTATGTGCTTGATCGCCGCCTCCGTTCTGATGCGTTGCGCGTGAATGTGTTCCGTCAAACGCGTCTTAATGGCGGGGAATGGCAAGATACGCCGATTGCTCCAAATACAGCCACGGATATTACAGCACGTATTTTAGATCGTGCGCGCCAGTTGCGGACGCAAAATGGGGATAATTAAGCCCTATAGTGATTCTCGGTAAATTTCTAAAGTCATTTTAGAGCAACCTGATTCTAAGAGTGTAAGTAGTATATTATGACACAATTTGATTTCCAAGCGCGTGAACCTTATTGGCAAAAAAAATGGGAAGAAAAGGGCGTTTTTGAAGCTCCTGATACGCCACCAAAAGAGAAGCCAAAATATTATGTTCTTGAGATGTTCCCTTATCCTTCGGGGCAGCTTCATATGGGACATGTGCGTAATTACGCGCTTGGAGATGTGGTTGCACGTTATAAAAGAGCGCAGGGTTTTGCGGTATTGCATCCTATGGGGTGGGATTCTTTTGGCTTGCCTGCTGAAAATGCAGCAAGAGAGCGTGGTATTCATCCAGGGAAATGGACCTTAGATAATATCGCTGCCATGAGAGCAACCCTTAAAAGCCTTGGGCTCTCACTTGATTGGAAAAGAGAAATTGCGACATGTTTGCCAGATTATTATGGCAAGCAACAAAAAATATTCTTAGAGCTTCTTAAAACAGGTCTTGTTGAGAGGCGTGATGCGTCTGTTAATTGGGATCCTGTCGATCAAACTGTTCTTGCGAATGAGCAGGTTGTTGATGGGCGTGGTTGGCGTTCAGGTGCGTTGATTGAAAAAAAGACGCTTTCTCAATGGTTCTTGAAAATTACAGAATATGCAGAAGAGCTTTTAGAAGATCTTAAAACGCTTGAGAGATGGCCCGATCGCGTTAAAGTGATGCAGGAACGTTGGATTGGGCGTTCTGAAGGGGCACAAATTCGCTTCCCACTTGCTGAAGAATCGCATCGCGCGCTTTCTTCTTTGGAAGAATTTAAAGCGATTGAGATTTTCACGACGCGCCCCGATACGCTTTTTGGCCTAAGTTTTATTGGGATTGCGGCGGATCATCCTCTTTCTCTCTATTTGGCAAAAAACAATCCAGAAATAGCTGAATTTATTGAGGAATGTCGCCGTTTAGGGACATCAGAAGAAGCCGTCAATACAGCAGAAAAACGCGGTTTTGATACAGGTTTACGGGTTGTAAATCCCCTTAACCCCGCGCAAACGGCACCTATTTGGATTGCGAATTTTGTCCTGAGTGAATATGGCACAGGGGCTATTTTCGCGTGCCCTTGTGGCGATCAGCGCGATTTAGATTTTGCAAGAAAATATGGGCTTGAAGTACCGTCTGTTCTCTTGCCGGAGGGGGAAAAAGAAGAAGATTTTACCCTTGGTGATAAAGCGGTAACAGGGGCGGCAAGCCTTTATAATTCAGGCTTTCTTAATGGGAAAACATCACAAGAAGCGCGTGAAGAAGTCCTCAAGAAAATTGAAGAATTAGGAGCAGGCACGCGCGTTCAGCAATGGCGTTTACGTGATTGGGGAATTTCGCGTCAACGTTATTGGGGATGCCCTATTCCCATTATTCATTGCGACTCTTGTGGGGCGGTACCAGTTCCAGATGCGCAGCTCCCTGTAACACTTCCAGAGGATGTGACTTTTGAGAAATCAGGGAACCCATTAGAGCATCATCCAACATGGAAGCATGTTTCTTGCCCAAATTGTAGCAAGCCCGCTCAAAGAGAGACGGATACTTTTGATACTTTTGTTGATAGTTCTTGGTATTTTGCTCGTTTTACAGCGCCGCATTCTGAAAATCCAACCCAAAAAGAGGCTGTGAATGGCTGGCTAGCTGTTGATCAATATATTGGCGGGATTGAACATGCGATCTTGCATCTTCTTTATGCGCGTTTCTTTACAAAAGCGATGAAAAAAGCGGGCTATTTAGATGTTAAAGAACCTTTCGCTGGGCTCTTTACGCAAGGAATGGTCACGCATGAAAGCTATCGTGATGGGCAAAATTGGCTCTATCCTGAAGAAGTAGAATTACGTGAAGGTAAGGCATTTCATAAAGAAACAGGTGCGGAAGTAAAAATTGGACGTTCTGAAAAAATGTCCAAATCGAAGCGCAATACGGTATCGCCTGTTGATATTATTGATTCTTATGGTGCTGATACGGCGCGTTGGTTTGTGCTCTCAGATAGTCCGCCAGAGCGTGATATGGAATGGACAGCGTCAGGTGTTGCGGCTTCTGCACGTTTTATGCAGCGTCTTTATCGTTTAGTCAAAACCGTGCAAGAACAAGATAAGGCAGGTGCAGCCCATGGTGAAGCGGGGGAAGAATTACGCCGCGTAACGCATCGCACAATTGCAGCCGTCACAGAAGCTTTAGAGAATTTTACGCCCAATATTGCTGTTGCACGTCTTTATGAGCTCGCCTCTTCTTTACAAGAAGCCCTTAAGCAAAATGGAGATGGGGTTTCTGCAGCGCGGCGCGAAGCGGCATTTCATCTTGCGCTTTTGATTTCACCAATGATGCCGCATCTTTCTGAAGAGCTTATCTCTATCTTAGAGCCAGAATCTGGCAAGCTTGCAGTGGAATATCCATGGCCCTCTTTTGATGAATCGCTTTGTGCTATTCAAAAAATCACCATTGGGGTGCAAGTCCTCGGAAAGTTACGCGGTACCGTGACATGCGCGCCTGATACGGCAAAAGAAGAGGTGCTTCATTTGGCAAAATTAGATGCGAATGTTGCCCGCTCATTGGAAGGGAAGAAGATTGTAAAAGAAATCTATGTCCCGAACCGTATTGTTAATTTTGTGGTTGCGGGGTGATTCCATGATGCGCTTAGGTTGGAAGAAGATATTTTCTTTAATGGGGCTTTATGCTCTTTTACTTGCAGCTTTCCCATTAGGAGGATGCGGCTTCCAACCTCTTTATGGAGGCAAAGCGTTAAGTGGCAAAAAAGTTCAAGATGAGCTTGCTCAAATATATATAGCGAATATTCCAAGCCGTTTTGGGCAGGAAATCCGCCTTGCCTTACAGCAAAATATGACAGGCTCTGGTCCTGAAAGACCCGAAGGATATGTGCTGAAAACAAAAGCCTCCATTTCTTATGAAGCGATTGATATTCATGAGGATAATACGTCAGGGCGCACGCGGGCTGTTGGTTGGGCAACATGGCAATTATATTCCGCAGAAGCAACGCCGCATCTTTTAGCACAAGGTTATGCGCGTGTTTTAGATGGGTATGATCCAACGATTAACCAATATTTTGCCCAAACATTAAATACAGAGACAGTGCAAACGCGCATTGCTGGGAATTTAGCGCAGCAAATGACGCAGCAAGTGGCGATATGGTTTAAGTCCCATGATTCCGCAGGGATTGATAGGCGTCTTCAACCTCGGAAATATCTTGATGTTGAGTCCATGCCAACAGATACAGGTTCTGGCAGGCAGAAGCTTGATGTTGATGGTGTGCCTTCTGCAGCAACGGGGCGTATGCCTCTCGGAAGTTCGACTGTTACAGGGAGTGTGGATGATGATTTCAATAATAATGATGAGACAAATCCTTAAAAAACCTGTGATCGCGTTTTAGAGAAAGATTTATGAAGATCAAGCCAAGCGATATTCCGCGTCTGTTAAGAGATCTCGCTCAGTCTCAATGGCGCGTGCTTTTTCTTCACGGGTCTGATATTGGTCTGATAAGTGAGCGCGCGAAAGAGGCGTCTCTTTGTGTTGCTGGGAATAATCCAGATCCTTTTGCAGTCATCTCTTTAGAGCCTGGCGAGTCTGATCGGTTTGAGGAAGAAGCGCGTTCTTTCTCTCTTTTAGGCGGGCGGCGTATTATACGCCAGCGTGGTGCTGAAGATACGCTTATTGCGTCCTTAGAGCGGGTTTTGGCGCAGGAAAGTGATGCTTTTTTGATCTTAGAGGCAGGCAGCGGCAAAATTAAAAAATTGCAAGCTTTTGCCGAAAAACACCCTAAAATTGCGTCTATTGGCTGTTATAGCGAAGAGAGAAGCATCACTCAGACCATTTTACAGATGTTAAAATCTGAGAATATTACGATAGAAAGTGATGCACTCGCATGGTTAAAAGCGCATCTTGCCTCCGATCAGCTTCTTGTTAAAAGAGAGCTTGAGAAGATCTGCCTTTATGCGCGCCCGCAAACTTCTTTAAATTTAGAAGATATACGCCAAGCGATTGGGGATACAGGGGGAAGCTCGCTTGAAGATGCGCTTTATGCGGCATTATCAGGCGATCGTGCCTTGGCAGATTTAGCGTTAGAACGCGCTTTTTCTGATGGGATAGGGGCGATTCACTTCACGCGTTCGACATTAATGCTTTTAGAGAAAATTCAAATAGCCGCATGGGCTGTAAAAGAGGGAAAATCTCATAGAGAGGCAGTTGAGAGCCTTCGCCCACCGATTTTTTTTAAAAGAAAAGATGCTTTTTTGCAGATTTTACGCCGTTGGAAGAGTGAGACTCTCGGCATGATGCTCGCTCAAACGCAAGAATTAGAATATCAGTGTAAAAGCAGGCTAGGGGCGGCGGGGAGTGATTTTGACCTTCTTCTCTGCCGTAGGCATCTTGTAAAACTGTGTTATAAATACACAGCTTAAAAGAATTAGTTTCTTAAAGAAAAAAAATCCTCTTCATTTCAGAGAAATCTTTGTGTCATTTTATAAATTATTTTTTAAAAAGCCTGAAAAAACGGGGATTTTCTTTCTCTTATTATAGGTTTTTTTAATTAAAAATATCACTTTCATAGATTTTTTTACATATTGCAAATGAGAATGATTCGCATTTATAAAAGGGAAGGAATTGATTTATAGCCTTGAGAGGGTTGTTATTTAGATGAGTAAATTTATTCGTTCTTGCCTGAAGCCAGTATCGGCAGTTTTAACCGTGGGAACGAT